>VZRE01005981.1:0-69426 GCA_013396775.1 Cephalopterus ornatus | reverse complement strand
CGGGGGGCTGGGGGCGGCCGTGCTGCTGTAGCGCCTCAACTTGTGCTCCGATGGCTTCTTCAGAGGAGAAAAACCTGTGGGTGTTTTTTTGTTTGGTTGGTTGGTTGGTTTTTTTAGGGGGTTTGTTTTGGGATTTAGGGGTTTGGGTTTTTTTTGTTTTGTTTTGTTTTTTAATGGGGGGCGGAGGAGCGGCCCTGCGGAGCCCCTGTTTTCTCCCGACAGGTTGAGGTATTAACCCTGGGCCGAGGCATCCCGTGCAGCCCAAGTTTGGCCCCTGGGTAAACAGTCCCTGCGGCGTAATTTAGGCATTGTGCAGGTAGCGGTGAGATGACAGGAAGCAGTATTAAAATGCAAATTTGCAGTCGCAGGGGTTTTTATTTGGTTGGTTGGTTGGGTTTTTTTCCAACCCCTCCGTGCCTCAGCCTCACTCGCCTCGCACAGTGAGCAGTAGGTAGTTGGGTATTCAAAGGGCATGGCCCTTGTCTTAGGCTTTCGGTAAGATCTGGGTCACTTGCTGGAGAAAGAAATATTGCCAGAGGCTCACTTTATGAGGGGCTGGCCATTTCTGTGACTTCCATCACTGTAATACTTGAGTTCTTTAAAGCTGTTGTTTCGGGAGTGTAACAACGTTCGGTACCTATCGATATTGGAAATTATGATCCACTAATATTGAACCTTTTGGATCAAGGTACTCTAGATCCAACTTTGATTTAATTACGTTTTGAGTGAAGTTCGTTGTTGCAATGCCCTGTTGCTGTCCAGATACTTAACACAAGATATGTATGGCCTGACTTAAAAAACATTGGAATGTGCCTCATGTTACATATCTAGCAGCCAAGGAATTCATAGTAGACTCCAACAGAAAAGGTTTTTACTTTTTGAATCAAGTTTCCCAGTATGTATTCGGTGGTTACTGAGAAATTGTTGCTTGAGCTGGAAAAGGGAGAAAATGTTTGTGTCATTTGCTGCATTTAGTTTATACGTAGGGCTTCCTCAATGAATTGCCTAGTTGTAATGATTTTCTTTCAATGTTCCTGTACTTTGTTCCTCAAGTCACGTTTTCTATGTAATTAATGAGGTAGAAGTCTTTCAGGGAGGAGAGAGAAGCAAAGATAGCACTTATTTATATGAACTAGAATTGTGTCCAGTTATAACAATATTTCATTTTGCAGTGTTATTGTATTTTTTTAACTGTTGTTTTCTACGTGGTTTTTTGTAAGAAAATTGGAAAATACTACTGGGAGAGCAGAGTATCAGTTTTTGCAGTATTGAGTCTTATGGGAGCTATCAGCATTGCTGATCTGTTCTTAGTCCTGACAGACCTTTAGGCACTTCGTCAACGAAGTGACTTGTTGTAGAACATACCTGCTTTCTGTGCGGGCTGCCCCGTATATCTGTATGGGATGTGATCTTTGCTGATGGACTTCAAGGATTTATTACTTTCAGTGAAAACCGCAAGATGCATTTAAAGCTCCGTAATTTTTGATGGTGCGCAGACCAAAGGAACAGCTGCCCTACCAAAGAGCATGTCTCGATCTCGCTTTTTAAGTGAGTTATATTTTACTGATATACAGCAGCACTGAGTTCTTTAACCCAGACTTTCTTACAGTCTTATTTTTGCAGTTTTATTTGAGGAAAAAGCACGTAATCTGACAAACAGAACTGTGGTAGATTTTCGTCTTTGCCTTAATCATGCTTTTCCAGCCTCTTCACCGATTAAAAGTTGTGCTTGAGATAGAAGTTGTTAAAGAACAACTGTGGAACTGTTCCACTTGTGAGAAATGCTCCCAGAAGAAGTGCTCCCCAGGGTGAATTATGACAGTGCCCGTTCTCTTCCATACAGTCCTGAGCAGCTACAGAGGGTTCGGTGTGAACTATTACAGCTGAACTCACTTCCTGTTCAGCTGTAAGCACATACTGTGTCACAGGCTTTTCTGTCTGTCCTGTGAATCTGAGGGGGGACTTCTGGGATTGCAGAGCCTATCGAGGAAAGTTAGGAATGCGGGTACAAGAAATAGGAAGCGCAGGGAACTGGGAGACAAGGCTGCTTTGTCTGAAGGTGTGTTGTCTGTTGCTGATGGTCTGCTAGATAGCCCCATTATCTTCCCTACAACCTGTCCTGCACCTCGCAAGAGGTTAGACTGGCTTTTTTGTTCATTAATACAACTCAAAAGTAAATGTATTTTAGCACATTTCAGTCTGAGACTGAGTGAAAGAAACATAGAAACTAAGAGGGCAAAACAATCACGAAGAGGAAGAACAGCAAAAAGAAATCCTTTTGACTGTGAAGGAACTGTTCACGTCATCTTTTATTGACTTTAAAAAATTTATAATCTGGGAGATTACAGGAGTATAAAAGCAGTGAGGCTGTTTCAGAACTGAGTCTCGTTCATGCTGTAGAAATGATGGCTATTTTACCCTGATCTGAGGGTGACAGTAGGGGTCATTCTTGAAGCTACATGTTTTATTTTGGAACTGTAGTAAAAAGAACTTTTCTGAGAGGAAGATGGACATGATTTCATTAACCATGAATTTCTTCTGGGCACCAAGACATAAATCAAAGTTCTTAGTTCTAGATACTGCTGGAGACCAGGCAGAAGCATTACCGGAGCTGAGCTGTCACTAAGTGTCTGTAGCTTTGTTTCCCTGCTACTTAAAAACACAGTATGATGCCATTTTCCTTGCTTCCAGTGTTTCTGGCCCTTTTATTTCACCAATGCTGTCATTCATTTGGTGCCTTGGTGAGCTGATTTGGCTCATTAAACCAGCATATTATTGTGTTTTTCTGTGTTCTGATTGTTTTCTTTTGCTGAGATGGCTTTTTCCCCACTAATGAGCTATATTCTCTGGTTGCAGGTTCACATAAATGCTAGAGCTGACTCAAGGGGAGGATTGAGGAGGGAGTGAACAGGACCACTCTTTAGCAGCAATGATCTCTTAGCTTGGCTTAGTTGCACATAAAAATTTCTACTCCTCTGCTTGTTTCCATGAATGTGTCAAGTGGGGAATTTGGAGAGTGGGAAAGATAATTGCTGAGAGATGAATTTGCAGCTCCTTCAGTGCCATCTTTAGTGATTGTGCTATAGGGATGATAATAGTGAAGAAGTAAAAGTGTGGGGCAAGATGTAATCTCTATCTGATATGTGTAAAAGAAAAATCAAAACCTCTACCATGTCAAATGCTATTTTCTTTTTTCAGTACATTACAGATACTTTGTAACAAGTCATGGAAATGTCGTGAATAAACTGATTTTTAATGATATTTCTCACTGTATCACTAATTTCAAAGTTGCATTTTTTCTGCTTCTCTGTGCGTGAGAGGTATGATAGTGGATTTCAAGACAGGAAACAGACCCACAGAAGTAGAAACAAGGGTGTACTCTCTGATTCTCTTGCTCTGTGTGTTCTGAAGAACTGAAGTCCTCTTTAAGTCCATATTTTACACCTTCATCCTGAGTTCACACTCAAATCTGAATGCAGAGTCTCTACACAAGGAGAACATATGATACTTTTTTAGTTTAAGTGACTTGCCTTACATCAGATTAAAGCCGTTCAGATGGCCAAGTGGAGATCAGTTTCCCCGGGCAGCCTTCTGTTACAAGCTGTAAGACCATCCTCTCCCTTTGTACTGTCCACGGGTCTTTCACAGTTTACACTGCAACTTCTGAAAAAGTAAGTTGGATCCTGTAGACCAGCAAATGTAAAATAAGCTGTAGTCAAACCCCTCTTGAGAATTTTGATCATGAGCTGAACCTCCCAAAGTACAACTCCAGATAGACCTTTAGGGTTTTCTAAATGTATCTCAAAACACAGCTGTTTACATATGACTTATTAGCAGACAGAATTTTTAATTTTAATAGGAGGTGTGTCTGGGTGAATGTCCTAAATGTGTAAAGACGTGATCTTCAACATAAGACATCTGTACAAGGTCGGACCAAAAGCATCTCCTGCATTTTGATCTCTGGCAATGGCCAGTGGGTACAGGATCTTATCCCTTTTTCTGTCTGATGCTGACACTATTACTGTACTATCCTATTTTACAGGATAGAAGCTTTCTTACCCAGGAAGACGTCTGAATATAGATGTAAACTGAAGTAGTTTTCAAATGTTAGTATTTCATGATTCCTAACCTCCTTCAGGGGCTAAGTATATTTCACTCTCCTACCAAATTTCTTGTGTGGACAGGTACTGAACTACCACCTGTTAAAAAGAAGCTGGTGTCACAGCCAGACCCTGCACACTTGGTGCGCTTGCTTCTTGCTGGCCATTATTGCCAATGCTGTCTTTGGAAGACCAAGAGGCCTTTTCTGCACATTTATGCTGCCTTTCGTGACATTATGGACACTAGCACTGCTTCCCTTCTGTGGCACTAAAATGGCACAAAGGATTGCTACAGAGATGCAAAGGATGGAATATTTCACTACCAGTCAACTGCCGTTTGGCTTTGCCTTGGTATAGGAGGAGACTTTGAGGAATGAGAGGGAGGGAGTGTGAATCCTAGAGGACTATGTCCTCACCTGCATTTTATTTCCCTTTTTTCTTTGTGGCTGATCTTTCTCATCTTAAGATGTTAGACGGCAGCTGCTCTCTCATGTCCAGAAAGCTCCTCTATTTGCTGCCAGACACGGTGGTCTTTTCTGTGGATGCAGAGTTGTGTGAGTTAGTGTAACTTCGGCACTCATCTGACCATTGCAGTGTGTGAAGTTTTAATAGTTCATCTGACAAAATAGCCTATCTAAGAAAAAAAAAATTCCTTTTTCTATCAGTTCTGCAAACTATGGCAGTCTACGCAGGGACTGGAATCTTGGTTTGGGGAGTGAGACCATCGTTGTTGCAAGACGATGTCTTGTAACAGTGCCAGGCTGAACCATCACTGTAAAATCTGGTATTGCAGTGGGCATACAGATAGCTTAGGCCTTGAAATGGATACCTTGGCTTTTCTTCTTTTGTGTACTCCCTGCCCCTACCCTGGACCTACAGATTTGTGCAGCTACAGGGTGAGGTGGTTATTGAGCTGTTTTGGGAAGTGAGAGGAATCGGGAACTGATCAATGGGAAACTGAGCTGCATGATGACTGGGTCTGCATCAGGGAAGAGAAGAATATGAATAAAGCTTTCCACAGCAGCCTGGAGATTCATCAGATTAAGCACAACATGAGACAGCAGCATATGCATGTTACTCATCTTTGCCCAGCCGTTGTGATGCTGAAAAGTGTTTTGTTTTGTTTTTTTAACCTTATTTAGTACACCTGTGAATTGTAGTGTATTTACTTTTAAATTCTCTTTACATGGCCCTTGCTTCCTAGTGTCTTCATGTTCTGTTAGCCTCCATTGTACAGCTGGAGGAACTTAGTGCTACCCCAGTCCGCTTCAAACAGTTTTCAGTTCCCTCTCTCTCCCTTAGCTAGTCCTGAAGCTGTACTCCTCCTCCACTTTAAGAGGGTTGTTGTTTTTTTTTTCTTTTCTTTGTCTTTTGAGTGAGAAAGATGTGACTTGGCCCCTGTAACTCTTTCCTGGAGCATGTGGATCACTGCACAGATAGAGTGCACAGATAGAGTTTTCTGGAGGATAGTTGGAAACAACTGCAAACAGCTCAGGAAAGGCTCTACTTTTGGGAGAATTCTTAAAAAGACTGAGGGAGAAGTTCCAAAGTGACATGGTTTTCAGCAGAGTTGAAGGAAGAGAGCTGATTGGCAGGGAATGGGCTCTCTGAGAACCACAGTGCTGGGAGGAGGTACAGAAGCAACTGGCTTCACTATGGCTTCCCAGAGGAGGATAACTTCTTGGAAACATCTGCTTTCCAAGGAGTTGTGCCTCGTAGCACAAACCTGGAACTTAAAATCCAATGCATGTCTGGATGTTTGTCTATAGGTCTCTGTACAGTGTTCCCCACAGCTTCTGGTTCCAAGAACATACCACAGAGGAAGAAATTTCCTGTTTGCATCCTGTATTGCTGTGTGAACGCACTGTGCTGAAGTGTATGTCACTGTCTGGTAGCTGCAGTGATGGACTGACTTCTCTGTAGTGCAGCAAAATTTACAACACCCATGCTAAATATTTGCTTTATGTGAGGCTGCAAAACGGGAAAAGAGCATGAGGTGTATTCACTGACAAACATAGGGTCAGAAGAAGAGTGGAAAGCTAAGACTCCATTAGCTCTATAGAGCATGTTGTGTTTCAGCTATAATTAAGATCGGTGACTACAAAATTTTTGTGCATATAGCACAGTTATTTGTTGGGAATTGAGTTGTGTTCTTAACATTAGGTATTTTTCAGTTAAGACTTGGTATCAGTTTCAAGGAATGGGGGACTTTTTCAGTCTGAGATTGTGTTAGAATAATGCCTTTTTTTTTTTTTTACTGTTGTTTTGCAGATTGCCTTCATGACCTTGACTCTGTTTCCTATCCGACTCTTTTTTGCTGCTTTTATGATGTTGCTGGCCTGGCCTTTTGCATTCATTGCTTCAATGGGATCTGATGAGCAAGAGCTTGAAAAGCCCCTCTCCTGGTGGCGAAAGTGAGTCACTAATGTGGTGAACTACTAAGAAAATCATATAGTTCAGCAGTTTGAAATAGAGAAGATGGGAAATACCTCATATCTGTCTCAGAGATGTGCTTTTCTCTTCAAAAGAAAAATATAAAAATTAAATGCTTTCCTCAGATGGGGAAACTAAGAATACCTCAACTCTTTGATTTACCAGGTGACCCCAGAATTACAGGGAGAAAACCTGGTATCTCTGGCTTCTTATCTGTATTGAGTATATAGTGTGAAGCTTTGTTGTGGCATCTTTCACTTGCACATATTCCTGTAATGTCAACTCCTGGCTATGAAGATTGACTCTATGGAATGTGCCCAGATTTCATATTCTAAATCATTGTTTTACACTGCTTCACCCCACTGTTTTTTACCCTGTGATGACTTGAGAAAACCTGTGTTGATTGCCTGAGGGCTTGCCCCATGCTTTAGTGCTTACTAAAAGTCTGTGCTTGTTTTGATATTGGAATGCTGATTAAGGTAGAATGTAAGATAATGTTCACCCATCTATGAATACTGCCGTTTGAGGAGCAAGAGAGGAAGAGCGTATCACCTCTTCTGTAGAGAACTTTAAAATTAGGGTCTGACACTAGCATGAGGGAAGCTGATTGTGTTTTGCCTCACAGGAGGGAAGGGGGTTGAGAACCACAGAGGCATGTCACTTTACATTTCATTTGGAGTGATATCAGTATAATAACTAAAGGAATAATGGACTGCCTTCAGTCTTGCACACCGTTATTTTGAATCCTTTCCAATTGTCCCTCCCCCATTTAATTCAGTTTTCAGTGTAGCCCTGCTCCCCAGCTTCCCAGTCCTTGTAAATGTAACAATTTGTTGTATTTGGGTTTTGTACTCTGTTGGTTCAAAGTTTCTCTTTTTATGACTATCAGACAGTTTAAAAAAACCCAGAAAAACAAAACTCCACAAAAAAACCCCAACAAACAAACAAAACCACAAACAAAACAAAAAACCAAAACCAACAAACCCCTGCAAAAGAAAACACCAAAAACACATCACCCAAATCACTTTAGGAGGAGTTAGGGAAAAGGGAAGAAAGCAAAATATTTCCAGTGCTCTCAAATGTATTCTGTAGGCATTGCTGTATTTGAGAATCTCTGCCCTACATTTCTCCACTGTTTTGTTTGGATAAACTTGAAACCAAGAATCAGGGTTATTGCATTCTAGCAGTATCCTAGGACTTAATTTATTAGAGCTTTTTAGGTGTTACTAGAAAACATTAGGCATTGTGTAGAAGAAACTCGACAGTCATAGCCTGAATAAAAATTAGTTTAATGATAAAATAAATGCCAATCTTACTGTGATTAAAATGGATTAATATTCAGGCATAAAATGAATTGAACAGCATTTTACTTTGAAAGTGGTCTTAAATCTACTAGAAGTCTGTGCAGTGTTGAAGCTCTGTTTAAGCATCATATCCTATCTGTACTTTTCTCATGTGTATAAAGTTTTTAAGCAATGTTTTTCTTTTCGTTATAGTAAGGTATTCCTGTGGCAGCATAACTGTTTTCTCAACTCTTTACAGGATAGTGGATGTTTTGCTGAAAGCAATCATGAGAATGATGTGGCTTGCTGGTGGATTCCACTGGATAAATGTTAAAGGCAGACGGGCATTGCCAGCGGAAGCAGCAATATTAACTGTGGCTCCCCATTCTTCCTACTTTGATGCCATTCCAGTAACTATGACCTTCGCCTCCATTGTGATGAAAGCAGAAAGCAAAGATATTCCTGTTTGGGGAAGTAAGTTGGTAGATACTTAATTTTTCAAAAATAATTGAAAATTGTTGCTTAGGAAGTTCACTGGTTGTGTATGAGAAGGACTGAAACACAAAGAGAAATTTGCTATAATATATGGTGAGGTTTTTTTTTTAACTGATCTACTTGGAGTGTCGATAGGCAAAAGTTGGGGGAGATGATATTCTTTTTTCCCTTTTCTCCAAAATTGAATCATTGCAGTCAAAGCAATCCTACAGAACTCACGGTTAAATTTGCAGTAAAATTGCAACATTTTAGGACGTGACAGATGGAAAAGCAAATTAGGATGGGCCTATGGGAGCAAAGACTGATGCTAGAGAGAAAGTCCACCAAGGCTTCTTACTTGGTGCAAGTTGGGATGCCATGCTGGAAATATGTTTTAGGAGTGTTGTCTGCTCTGAATGGTACCCTGCCTTGAGGGAATGCTGCTAATCCTTCGCGCATCACTAAGTTTGTTTCTGGCAGGATATGAGAGATGAGCAGGAGCAGATTGTTGTACACTCAGATTTAGTCATGAGAAGAGCAGATGCCCGAGTCAGTAGTGTTTGAATAGTATCTTGTATTACCATTTTTCAGTGTAATTCCCACAAATGTTTTGGACATTTTAGATGCAGTTTGATTTTTGATGCAGTTGTGCCAAAAAAAAACAAGAAGTGTGAGTTTTTTGGGCTTGTAGATTTCTAAACAAAATCTGCGTGGAAGCATTTTGGAGAAGTCCATCATATTATGTCTAGCAGCCAGCAAAGTTCAAAGAATCTCCCTTTGTCTCATTGTGTAGATTTTAAGGGTAATATAAAAATGACAAAAGATTTTACTTTGGCCTTGGGGTAGGACTCTTTAATTTAAAAATCTAAACAAAAGCTTTGACTTCCTTTGCAACTAAGTGGGATCAGGCTGTTGGTGTTGACGTCCTCCTAAAATTTCATTAAACAGTGTGTTCTTGAGATTATATTCAAAACCAGAAGCTGAGACATGGCCAGAAATGGCATGTGGTTACACATGAAAGCTTCATGTAGGAAATCCTGTGTTACAAAGGTCTGCCTGTGTCAGGTAAAGCTTGGGCTGGAACTGTAGTTTTATCTCAATTTCATTGAATATCTAATAAAGTTTAGAAGTTTGTGGCAGTGAAAAATCTGTGTAAAAATGAATGAACGAAAAATGGTGCAGACATATGCTTTTGAAAACAAATGTATGCAAACCCGCATAGTGTGAAAACAAAAAGAAATTAAACTCCCTTGTCCAGTACTGAGAGAAGATGCTGTTGTGAGACCGTACGTTGGCACTCCCATAACAGCATTGGTGTATCCAGGCCAGCTTAGGCTCTAGCAGCAGGCCAAACATAGAAGCAGGGGCTGATTTATCTTCTTTCTCAGATGACTCAATTTGCTGTTTAGTAGTTGCTGGCTCAGCAAAATAAAGTAGTCTGTGTGGAACTCCGTTTGACTTGAGGGTGGACTGTATGGAGGACCCAAACTAGATGAGTTAACTCCAGGCCACGTTGTGATACTGAAATGGGATGAAACAGCAGAATGGCATTTGACAGAATGCTATAATGGGTACTTAACTACCCACGTAGTAGATTGAGTGGGAATTAGTTGGGAAGCCTGATGAGAATTTGTAGGGATATGGAGATTGCAGTTCCACTAAACATAACACAAATAATGCACATGGAGTAGTTAAAACTATTTCTATGTACCTAATTCAATTTTAAGGTAACTTTTAAAGGATTCTTTTGAGAGTCTAGGCTTACTACAGTACATTTTAAAAATTACTCACTTGATTTTGTTCATGTGTAAGTAAAAGCAGTTACAGAAAAACAGAAAACATGTAGTGATTTGATCGAATATTACTGGAGTGTGCAATGCAGTCAAATAAATTGATGTTTTGTCCTGTATCGCTGCATTTGCTTTGTGTTACAGGGCCACAAAAGTTATGTAGTCCCTTTTAAAGTGTTCACAAAAATGCCACAGAAATGAGGCATAGCAAGGGCCGCAACTGGGATTCAGAATTCAAAACCCTTTTTTGTTTTTGGAGGAGTACTTTTGTATGAGCAACACTAATTACAGCAGCTTATGTTATTTAAGTAAGTGGACCTTAGCAGAGAGGTGAGTAATCACTATACTGATTAGTTTGCCTTAAAAACTAGTGAAAACTTTCCAGTGGAGTGAAGTTGTCATTTACTTATTTATTTTTCTGCTTGAAAGAAGTTTTCTGTGAAGCAAATAGTGCTGACTATCTTCTTTGATCTAGTTTTTTAATCCTAATGTTATTTACACTTTTCTACACACGCGAAAAAATTAAAATATTTAAAAAATGGTATTTCTCTCATGCTGTCTAGCTGTGGAAAGGTGCTCATGTTTTTATTGGATTGCCTGGTGAATTGTCAACACTCTATAGACGTTCATCTAGAATTTATCCTGGAGCAGTCTGAATTGTTTTTTATGTTCTTCAGTTTTGTAAGTCTTGCAGACTTGTTATACCATCTCCAGTAAAGTTTTGTAGCCAGTCACTGATAATCCTAACCTTCCTATCTGTTAATTGAGTCTTGTTAATGGTCATTCAGAACCTTCTGGGAAGCTTTGAATGAAGTACATTCATTTAACTCTCTGAGCAGACTCAGGCGTGTAAAAAATGACCTGGCAGGGGAAATTCGAAGATAGTTTTCAAGGACGAGGACTTTGGGTAAAAAGTAGATAGTCATCCAAAATATCCAAATGTGATATAAATAAATTGGCTTTTTGATGTAATGACAGTGTTTATTGGGACATTGCACATTCTATATCAAAGGGATCAGGTGCTTTAGCAGGTGCAAAAAGATCTGATTGCTAACTGGTTGCTAAGATTGGTTCTGCAAATATTTTAATTCTGGAACTGTATTATTGTACCCTTAGTTTACCAGTCATGGAATATTAAGCTTCTGATCCACTTTCAATCCAGATTATTAAAAGCCTGTTCTTCATGGGATTGGAAGTATTCTACAAGTGTGCTTGTACATGATTGTTTTATTGCTTTCTAACGTGAAGGCACCTCTTCTGGACCACAAATTCCGATTTCAGAAGCAGGCTTAAGTCTTGTGACTCATACAGACATCTTCCTCCTTTTTAGGAAAACAAAGACAAGAAAACTCAAATTTAAAAATGCTCTCTTGTTCTGACGAAAGAGTTTTGAACTCCTCAATTAGTGTTCAATAGTGAAGAAAATTATCCACTTGGTACACACACAGGGTTAAACTCTGGAGAGGAGCTGCTTGCCCAAATATAAATGAGATTTCAACCAAAAAAAAAAAATCAGTACCTGGGAAGTAGAGAATGCCAACAGACAATACATCATGATGCTGAAGGAGACGTTTTTCCATGCAGTGACTTTCCAGAGATTGGAGATGTGAAATTTGCTGGACCGCTTAAGTGTAAAATGTGCAGCTGGGAAAATGACATCTAGGAGTCTGTTATACCTTACATGGGCTGAAGAAGTCAGATAAATTAATTTATCAGCACAAGTCCTTACACTTTCCTATTTTGTCTGCTGAATCTCACTTTAAGTCAGGACAAGTTCTTTGCATAAATTCTGGATGGTTACACTTCACCGCCTTATTTTTGACTGTTGAAGCAACCTGGAAAAAAGTAATTTTTCGTTGCTAAAGTGGTCAGTGCTACTGCAGAAATGCTTCAATAAGAAGGAAAAGGAACTTATCAGTAAATATGGGTTTATGGGGATTTTGTTGGATCACTTCTGTGATTTGAACATCTTTAGTGATCTGAACTTCTAGAAACTAAATTTAAGGGTGATAAGCTAGTTTAAGCAACTTCTCAACATCTCTAACATCACCCTCTGAAAAGAAGAGGGATGTGGTACCTGTGAAACAAAGGGTGGGGGGGATATATTAGCTTAAGTTTATAAAGGGGAAGGAGGTAGTTTCTATTTGGCACAATGCAGAAGAGCTGTAGAGGAAGGGAGAATCATACTGTGCTGTGAAAGTGTCAATTCTATCATGGGTGTTTTTTTCCACATCTAGTGAACTCCTGAATTTTTGTTCAAGCTCATCTTTTGACAGTACATTATAGGCTTTTCTAAAGCATCATGACTAAAAGATGAGAAATAAGTAATTCAGGGGGAAATATTTATGCTTTAGTAGCTGGTTATGTTTTCATTTCAGACCTTAGAAGATGCCAAATTACTCATCAGCTCTCTTATGGAACCTAATCCTTTAGTCCTTCACCTCAAATGCCTCTCCCTCTTCCCCACCCCTTCCAATGCACAGGAGGAAGAGAACTGTGGTAGACCTGTAGTTCTTCGGTGAGAATCTCACATCCAGATACTTCTGAGATTCATCAAAACAGTTTGGAATCCTTTTTGGAAAAACCTGCTCTAAGGTGAAGGCATCATGGATTTCTTATCTTTATACGCTGTAAATCAGCAGCCTAAACACTAAGGTCATCAGGATGAAAGCCAACATCCTATGCTATGTTGGCACTGTAGCCTGCCTTGAGTATGCGAATGAGCTCCCCAGTTCTGATGAGCATCGTGAAGTTGTTGCCAAGCTTATCCATTTCATCCTCTCCTTTAAAACCTTCCATTTCAAAATTCAAAGTTTCCTTCAGGCTGTGGGCACCCAGATGGCACTGCAAGATTTCTGTCCTCACAGGAGCTCTCTTGGGGAGACTTGAAATAGTTGCACTGTCATCGGTGTATTCTAGGTATGCCTTTATTATTTGGGTTGGAGTCCTGGGAAATTCAGTAAAAATTGCTTCTCATTTAAACTACTGCTGGAATGCCTAAACCACCATCACTTTTTTTAAGTGTACTTGTTGATGTGATTCATGGAAGATACAAACTACGGTATATAGGAAACTTGCAAACCAACACTACTGCCTGCCGTAAATACTTTTGAGACTGGCAGTAGAAAGCTGAAACATGCAGCCATGCCCTCATACAGGTGTTGCAGGTGTGAAAGCAAACAGCAGTCTCTGTGCTGTGAATAAGATTTTTGTGCCTCAAGAAGTCCTTAAGGGAAATAGATCACATTTTGAAAGACCAACCCAAAGACCACAGAATTTACTTCTATTAAAGCTAAAAGAGGACACTGGTTATTTACCTCCCACTGCTGACTTTTTCTTGTCCTGCAGACTGCATGTGTCCTGCCTTTCTCTTTGAAAGTAGAGAGGGGAATTTTCTTGTTAACACTGCCTCTATACCAGGAATACTTGGTATCCCTTCTGTCAGGTGGTCCATCTGCTAGGCATTTAGTCAAACTTGGAGAAGTTCTTGATATGCATTGAGCTTCAGTGGTTGGTTCAGATTTTAGTCTTAGACTTTAGTATATGTTTCTGTGTATATTTGTTCCTCTAATAATATTGTACCACTAACTTCACAAATCTCATGTAGAGTACCATGACTACAATAACTTTTAACTTTTTCTGTAAGAACAATATAATTCCAAGTGGAAAAGTTCCCAATTTTGGTTGACTTGAGTTTTGTGCATTGATATAACTTCATGTATTTGGTGTATGTGAGCTTGAATTTTCATATTAGATACTACTTTATTGAAAAAGCCTTCATGTTTTTGTACCCCTAAATACAAAATGCACAAGAGGGCAACTAATAATATAATCTGTATTTTTTCCACAGTAGAAAAAGATGCGGGGTAAATATTGTAAATGGATATCCCACTGCAAGGCTACTTGTACAGCTTACCTCCACGCTAAATGCAAACAGAGCCAGTCATACTGCCTCACTAGGCTGCCGTCTTTGTGTGTCAGGAGAATATGTGATGGGATTTTGTCTCGTTTGGGAGAGAGGCCAAGTGAAAGCCTCATCAAGTTCATTGTTCTCTACTTTTGCTGCAGATCTGTGACTTTGTTTGATGCTAATTCTATAGTGGTGAAAATGTAACTGCCTACTCAAAAACATGTGTATGGATACCTTTTAGAAGGACTGTATTTAGTGTCACGTTGCTGTTCCGTTGGTTTTTGTGTTCTCTGATGCCTTGTAGAACCAGTGGTGAAGTTGCCAGTGTAGCAGTATCTACTACATGGTTCTAACTGCCAAACATAATTTAAATGGTTTGCTAGAATACTGTTGTATGTTATATAGCACTTCCTGTCTTGATTTGAAACAAGGTTTCCTCACGCTCATTTGCCTCGAAATAGAGAGGTGAAATATTTTTTTTTCTTTGCTGTTATCTTAGAGTTCATTGACACCAACTGTATGTGTTCAGCTCATCAGGGAGAAACCTTTCTTTCTTATGCATTGAGGTGGTGCTTAAATTGATTGCATGGGTGTTAACATTTCTGAAATCCATTGGAGCTGCCACTCTGCAATTAATTAAAGCAATATTGAATTTTTGCAGGCTCTCTTAAAAAAGGCTGTTTTGTGCTAGAGCAACTTTCATTTGGTTAGTACATCTGTGGTGTTCTGGCTGCCTTGCAAGGCAGAGGTTTTAATGAATTACTGGCAGTACTGTTTAAATTGCAGGCATCTGCCTAAGAAG
Organism: Cephalopterus ornatus; assembly: GCA_013396775.1. Lineage (NCBI taxonomy): Eukaryota > Metazoa > Chordata > Aves > Passeriformes > Cotingidae > Cephalopterus > Cephalopterus ornatus. Next base: position 54,634 of record VZRE01005981.1, on the reverse strand, counting down.
GTGGAGTACAGCACGTCAGCTGTCCTCAGGACTGACACTGCTAGAGAAAAAGCTGAAATAATGACACTGGCAAGGTCAATTTTGTGAATTGAGGGATTGTCTGTCATTGCCTGATAGAACTGATAATTCAAGGGTGGTTTTAGTGGAGTGAGAAGAGCTGGGCAAGCATATTTTTCAGAATCTCGGAATGCTTGAGCTGTGGTCTTCAGTACCTGGTTACAGTCAGTCTTGGACAGTTAAATTACTGAGCAGAGAAAGATATGATTTTGTTCTGTTTATTAAACATATTGCACACTTCTGCTTGTTTCCTTTAGCTGCTCAGTATGCCAGCTGTCTGGAGCATTTTTGTGCATGCTGGTTTTTTGCTCCTGGCCTGACTTTGTCCTAGTCCTGCGTATTCCTTGCATCACATACTACCTTATGGTATGCTCTCCCTGTGTTTTGACTTGACATCTGACCTCAGTCTCGTCCACTTATTTGGTATGTTTCTCAGCTTTTCTTTGCAGATCTTTGGCCCTGTCCCTGACTTGCTTGCAGAGATTGACTCGGTACAGCCTTTGAATTTCCGGATTTCTGTCTGTTTACTGACCATGAAAATATGTGGTGATAGTAAAGGTCTGTGTAGCCTTGTGCTCTGTTTTCAAAAGTAGTTAAGAAAAGAGTATATGAGGAAAGGCAAGTACAGAACTAGCCTTCCCTTGGTGTGTACTTTCAGCTTCCTACTGATGAGAGTTTGTTTCACTTGGTGGACTTAACCAGTAATGACCTTGTAGCTGGTATCTTACAGAATCTTCAGTTGCTGTTTAATAGTAAAACAAGAATTGTCAGCTTTTAGTCTGATCTCTAAGGAAATAGGAATTAATATGACCATCCTGTCTGAGATTTGATGTGATGGATTGAAATAGTGATGTCTTCACACACATATTTGAAAAAAGGTGATTGTTTAAAAGATACTAAGTTCTGCAAGCTGCATGAAAATACTGTTTGAACTATTTTGTGTCATATGATTCAACAGGCAGGACAAATCCATAGGAAACCAAGCTTTCAGTTGTATCTGTTCTTTTTCAGCATATCATAATAGGTTTTCTTTGCATGTGGGTGTGATGCTGTTTGTGATGCTGGTAATTTGTGAGATAACTTACTGTGTGTTGTTTGGGAGCTTAATAGCTTGCTTTTGGGAAGGTTGTAACAGTAAAGCTCCCAGATTTACTTACAACTTGCCTATACAGTTTTCAGGTACAGAAGACATTAGTGTAATCTGATGTTTCTGTCATGTTGCCCTAAGTAAAATCTATCTGCTTGATTAATTTCTTGTGTTACAGAGAAGACCTTGCTTGCAGCAGTTCTCCAGAGCCTTGGAGCTCTGGATTTATCTTACTCCTTGGCTTGAAGCAACCCAAATGCCATCATTTGGGCGTAATGTAAAAGAAACTTCAGGGTGAATGCCGGGGGATGTTTGGGTCTTCTGCTTTCTCTTATTTTATAATGTTTTTGCTATGGAATAGTAATTTGCAACAGTAGGGCAAACTCGGGAGTAGCATCGCTAAGAAACAATTATGATACCACATATGATTTCCCTTGTTATTTTTATTGCTTGTTCTGTGTTTGGTGGTTTTCCCCGCTATTTTTTATGCATTAATCTTTTTGTTGTTTGGTTGGTTGGTTTTTTTTTAGCTTCCCCTAGCAGTAACCCCAACTGAGTAATGATGATCTTTGCTCCGCTAGCAAGCATTGCTCTACAGATATTGTATAAGAGCAGGCACTTATAGGAATAAGTGCAAGACTAAGGTAACTTTTCTCTGATACGCTGTCTCCTAAGCTTTGGTAACTTGTGAGATAAAAGCAATATTTCAGAGGCTGGCTGAATGTTTGGGACCTTGCTGTAAGTTTTGACAGATCAGTTTCTCAGGACTCTAGAAAGATTTTGGTGACTTGCTGGCTAAAAGTCCAGTAGGATAACACCAGAACCAGCAGCTTTTGCTGAGTACAGGACTGTAATTCCTTAGAGTGTTTGTTTTTCTTCACACTTTAAGCACTGGCTGATCCATTAATGCAGCAAGTCTATCCTTGGCAAAAGAAGATTATACAATTAGTGGCAGTGAACTCATCCCACAGTGATTGGAAATATGAAAACTGTATTTTGGGCAGATAGAATAGCCAATATTTTAGTGACTCTGGAACCTTTTAATAAAAATACGAGATAAAAAAACTATTAAAAGGAATTTGAAGACAACTTGCTTAAATAAAAGCATCAAGGAGTATATTTGAAGGTGCTACAGTTGTGGTGGTTTTGGACACTGCAAAACAGCTGCATATGCTTATTATTTTGAGAGTTGTCTTTGGTGTCCTGGTCACTGACATGCATGGACTGGATCTTGTGGATTGATTTCTGATTTTTGTTCATGTTCATTTTGTGTCTGGCTATGTACAAGAGGTTTCCCACTGAGCCAGGAAGAGGTTGTCTGAGATCTAATTCAGCTGGTGTGAGTAACAGGCAAGCAGGTGACAGCTGAGAAAATAAGCACACTTTTGATACTGAGGCCTTGCAAAAAAATAACATCAGTATATTTTGTGGTGTACCTTTAGTGAAGCCGAGCTGTCATAGAAGACAAAAACTCTAAAAACAGAGACAATCTGACCCACAGGATATCTCTTGGAAGCACTTTGGAAGCAGGGAGATTCCTGCTACTTTACTGAGTTAGGAGGGACTATAGACTTGGATTTTTGTGGCAGGAAGAAATGGCCTATAGACAGCCACAGGTGCGTTGTTGCAGAAAACTGTGCATAATACATACCATCATATTTTACATTGTCTGTGTTGTATATATTGGTCTATATTGGTCTATTAAAAATTGAACTATTACAAAGTGGCAAAATTGTGAAAATGATTTTCCTCACAGGAATTCATAGTGCCAAAATAGCAAAGCTGGTTTTCCTCACAGGCATTTTTGGAAATATTTCAATAAAAATGCAATAATTCAGCTGAGTATTTAAGTTTGCAGTGTAGTGTAGTAAAGTAGTTATGTTCTTCTACCAGAATTTTTGTCCAGAGGATTACTAGGCAGAGGTGAGGTGGGGGAATCTTTTTCAAACAAAGAGGAAATAAAGGCTGATTTGTTTGGTTTTGTTTTCCCTCCTCTTCAGCTCTAATCAAATACATCCGACCAGTATTTGTATCTCGGTCAGACCAGGATTCTCGCAGGAAAACTGTTGAAGAGATAAAGAGGCGTGCTCAGTCTGATGGGAAATGGCCACAGGTATTGTATTCTGCTACTGTTTGACGAATGGTATTTGGCATTTCCAGGCTTTGGATATACAGTTTACTTTTTTCGTTTGTGAGTGGCTTTAGATGATTTGGGATGGGAGGTGGGTGTACCTTTTCCAGAAGGTACAATGTAAGATTCTTACCTGTTTCTCATTGCATTGTGTTTCAAGGGGAACTGGGTAAGTACATGAGATGGGACTAAATGGACAGACCACAGCAGGTTTAGAAAGTCCTCTAAGAAAAACAAATTAGGTGCTCAGCAGAATACTTGGGGAAGTGCTGTGTGTTCTTGCCCTTTGCAAGATTTTGGTATACTGTCGTTTTTGGAGATGTGATACTGTGCAAGACAGCCCAAGCAGTTTGGATGTTCCAATAATCCAGAGCACACCTCTATTGGACCACATGATGAAAGCATGGATAAAATAAGTGGCTCAGGGTTTTTTTTTTCTGCACCTAAAATGTGACTGTTTATAATGTGTCTTGGAAGAGACTAATGGGAAGGAAGGGATGACTACCTAAGATGTCAGATTTCTAGAAGCATGTGTTAATTTTGCAAATTTGAAGCATTCGTCTGATTTTTTTTTTTTTTGAGATCGGTATACAGTATGGTTTTTTTAGCATTGTTGATGCTTACAGTGATTATGCCCGCATACTGGACTGCAGGAACATTATAAACAGCTATAAACAATCAAACAGAAAGGTTTTGAGTTATGACTTTCATCATGAGATTTCAAAGCAAGCTAGTACCAGAGTGGTCAATAAAGCTAGTAATGTTAATTCTAGTCCATTGTTTTGTCCCCTTGTGACACGGGGTTTTGTTTTTTGGTGGGGTTTTTTGGTGTGTTTTTTTTTTTTTGTTGTTGTTGTTTTGTTTGGTTTTGTTTTATTCTGCTGAATTTGGTTCAACTTCAGCATTTTTTGCTTTGTTAGAATTCTGTTTAGACATTTTCAGCCTCTGTCGTTTGGACATCTGTGCACATGCCAAGTAATAGCAAAAAGAAAATAACTGTCTTTCTTTTCTGCCTGGGAATTTTGTTTTGGTGCAAAAGAGAATGATACTTTTGCCAGCACTAAAACCTTTGGTGAAAATACTCTTATGCTCTACAAGTGTTTCTGGTCACTGTCAGTGTTGGAGTAAATAAAATTATTATTGAGGGCAAGAAAGAGGCAAATTCAGAGATAAATAAAAATATTGTTACGATTAAGGTAGAACTTTACTTGACTTCTTTATTGAGCACCTTTTTTTTTTTTAAGCTGTCTGAGTTGTTTTTCCCTGAAAAAAGTTTTGCTGTAATCAGTTAATATCAGCTTTGAAAAGATGTGTTTATAAATAAATTCACATTGGAATAGTTTTTAAAAGTCAACTTTTCTTTTACTTCAAGATAATGATATTCCCAGAGGGCACTTGCACAAACCGATCCTGTCTAATTACATTCAAACCTGGTAGGTATTACACTCATTTATCTGTTCTCTCCATAATGTTCTTGTATCTTTGTTTCCTGAAATGCCACGTGCCTTGTAATTTGCTTGCTGTTGCAGAAGTTGAGTTAAAAATCTTGCAATAGGGTGAAATAGGAATAGAAATTTTCTGATGCTACAGGAGGTTTGTAATTCCACAATTGAACAAAACATTTTAGATAATTCAGGGGTTTTTTTGACTTCTGGGATGCATATGAACTGGAAGACTAAGGTTTCTTATTGTGTTTTTGTTTGTGGCTGTCTCTTTTCTATTTCCTTCTTTTTCTTGCCTCTTCCATTTCCTATTTTGGGTCTGTCATGCAGCATTTAGATACACTATGAAGTTTAAGGTAGCACCGTGAATCTATTTCAGCCTGCCTCAGCATTTGTTGCTGTGTTGTATCTGGATGATTCCTCTCAAACTCTTCTGTGGAGTTGCGTTCTGGTGAAGATTACACAGAAGTTTCTCATATAGCACTCTTAGAAGGCTGCCATTTTTTACAGTTTTTATGTAGCATCTACATTCTCTTTACAGTTACTATCACCTTTTTAGCTTACCAGATTAGAAGGGGCTGTAACTGAACATTGCTGTAGCTGTAAACTGCAATTCCAGTAGGGAGAAATGCCAATACTGCAGTGAACCACCAACCTTTAATGTAAACTTGCCTTTATGATGTAGATGGGGAGATGGTCAGTGAAGAAGCTCCATCGAGCAAGGCAGTTGTGAACGTGTTTTTTGACTCTTCCTAGGTTTCTGCCGAGCTCATTGTGTTCTGGTCTTACTGGGCATCTTGTGTTTTGCATTGCTTGCAACTCACATATGACTATTAGAATATCATGCAGTGAGTCAGCGTTGTGATTCCTTGCTCTGATTCATTTGGCTGAAGGAATCTCAGGCTTGTCTCTCAGCTCTTACCTTTTTAGATGAATGAGTGGTGGTTAGGGAAACATCTACTTCTTTAGATATTTGCTCTCCATCTCTCTTCACCTGAATCCTGGCTATGCTTTGGAAACTAGCCTGAATCCTTCGTTTAAGCCCTGATTTACTGCCTTCCCTCTGTGACACAGACCTTCCAGGCACCATGTATTTCCACCTCAAATTCTCCCTCTGGCTTCCTCTCCTCTGGCCTACTACATGCTGCTGTCTGCCTTTTGACTGTATCACTTTTCCTACTGAAGCCTGATCCTGTATCCATCCAGCCTTTCAGAAATCCTTTACCTCAAAATTTCTTACTTATATCGCATTACTTTAGGTCTCTATTCAAATAACTGCTTTCTGGATGACTTTGCCCATTCTACTCATGTGGCCTATGCTCCTTGCTCTTAACTACATTTTTTTTTTTGGTTTTATATTTGTGCAAGCTAGTCATACAGGGCAAGGGAGTTTAGTTTTGTTCAAGTGGTAGTGTTGTCATCTACCACTCAGATTTTGTCAGCTTTGGATTATTTCAAAAGTTGCTTAAAATGTTCTTTGAGACTGAACAGAAAGTGCCACTGACCACAAATCTCTGCAGGATTCTGTTCAGACAACCTTCATTTAAAGATGTTTATACTCCATTAACGATTACTACATTTATGTCACGACAATTACTCTGTAAAGCAGATGTAATGCTAAGAATACAGTACACTTCAATCATTCAGTTCTTAATTTTAGTCGGAATATTAGAGAGAACTTAGTAAATTGTTATAAATAATGTAGTTTGAGTGAGCTGTTTCAATGTCTTCATGAGAAAAAGATGTTTAGAGGAATCTAAACATCTGAGCAAGATAGTTATCATGCTTATCTAATCTTTGTACTAGAAACCAAGAAAATGCTTAGCAAATGACATAGATCTTGTGCTACTTATTTATCAGAACTGAAATGAAGCAACACCTCTGTACAATAGCTGCAGTTCAATACTTTATAACTATTAGATTTTCCATAGCTAGAGAATAGAAGTTATGTTAATTGTTATTTCAGAGAAGATAAATTACCTGTGAATTGTGGTTGCTCAAATAAAAATAGAATCTTCTTTTGCATAAGCAAGCTTGGATTCTTCACCCAAAAAATACTTTTGACCATGGGGAATATATTGCTTGACTATCTTGCACATACTTATATTTTATAATCATTTATCAAGCTGAATTTGGCACTGAGCTTTGACTTGTGTGCATGACAATATATGTAAGGGGTGGAGGATAATTTAAAGAACACAAGAAAGCACTTTTAATTATTTATCTACTGAAAAGATGGATATACATTGTTGTTCTCCAGTGCTTATTTTTTCAATTACTTTTGAGGCCACTTTTGGATCTTACGTTTTCACTATCAACTAATTCTTATCAATTGTATAATTACTTCTTGCTACAGTAAGCTTCTTCTGTAGCATAATGCACTAATAAAGTAATTATGTGTCATATGTGCCTTCTAGGAGCGTTTATTCCTGGAGTTCCTGTGCAGCCAGTGGTTTTACGTTATCCAAACAAACTGGTAAGTTCAGCTTGCATTGTGGCTGGAAATATGGGGCATTTTCCTTTACGAACGTTTGCACTTCTGTAATCTTTCAGGTTTAGAAATTTGAAAATCATTAATAAATGCTTACTGGCTAAGTATTTATTCCTTAAGTCTCAAGCAATATAGATAGTCTGAGACAGTTTAAATGTTTCTGTTTCTATTAGGTTACTTCTAAACAGTGCTCTGAAAGAGATTTGTGTTGTTACAAGAAGTACTGTACACGAGGCAAATGGCAGTTTCTGTGCAGGATCTGTATTGTCATGTTCTCCCTGTTACTGCTGGAGAGTTTCCTTAATGTCTTTTACAGCTGGAAGATGCTTCTGCACCTCTTGCCTTTGAGGCTGTTAGTCCTGAATTAATGCAATTATATAGTATAGTGTGTTTGGGACCTCTGCACCTTTATAAAGTGTCTTGTCTGTGTTTTACATTCACTTGGCTAAGGAATGCTAGACAATGGCTACTTTGGAGTAGTCCTTCAATATAAATCAGATTCAGGTAAAATGCAAATGATAGTGTTTATTTAAAATACCCGAAGTTTCTTTTTGAGCCCTCTGTGGAGGGTGTGAGGAGTGTCGGAAGTAAAAATGGGACTACTACATGTCACATCAGAAGATCTCTCTCTCTTTGACTAGCCCATTAATAACCCCTTGTTCTAAGGAAGGATTTTTGTTTCCTCTTGGTACCTGAGTTTCTTAGAAACACTCTCATCCGTTGTTCTTTCTGTCAGCTTACAGCGTGATATAACACATAAGCTTGAAAGAAAAGTACTCAAACAAAGTCCGATATACATAGACCACCCTTTGCTCTTGGCTGAGACAAGATGTGATGGCAGTCAGCTAGTTTGCAGTAACAAACACAAAAGTTATCTTTGCAGGTGCTATGATGAGGATAGCAGCCTGCTATGCTTGCATAGTATTAAGTGTATTGTAGCATGTTGCCTGGGACCTTTCATTACAAAATTGTTTTATTTTCAGGAAAAAAGATCCTTTTAATCCAGTTGCATACTGAGGTGTCCTTATTGCCTGTAGTACATAAAATGCGAAGTTTGTGAGCTTTTAACATTCAAGTAAATTGATATAAATGCAAATGAAAATTTTCATAATTTCTTTATGTTACTGCAAAATATCATAAAAGAAACTAACTATTCATATAGATATCTGTTGTGAGCTGGCATGAATTTGTGTATGGGACTTTTCCCTACTACTTTTAATTGCTGTGAAACACTTAGTTTTCAGTGCCTTTCTGAGTCATTTAACCCCCTAAGGTCTACTTCCTAGAGACCTTCCTAAGATCTAAGCATTGATGATGGGGGTGTTAGTTGCCATAACTATTTGATTTTTACATTAGCTTGGGGGCTGCAGAAGAGTTTCACCAGAGTTAGAATGAGGAGAGGAAGGAGGAATATGATGTGATACATGAAGGTGAGGTTTATTTTGGTTTGGATGCAGATTTAGATTATTTTATTTCAGTTATTAAGCTATTCTTATCTCAGTCTACAAGGTTTACCTTTTCTTCCTGATTTTCCTGCCCACCCTGGGGGAGGAGTGAGTGAGTAAGCAGCTGCGTGCTACTTAGTTGCCAGCTGAGGTTAAACCACAACACAGGTAAGAACAGAGTAGGGAGAGCATATTGTTTTTCATACACTGAGACACCATGTTTAGCAAACTGTAATTGTCCCTGGCTTTCTATTTGTTGTCTTGTTTAACTGCTGCATATTAAAATTTTAGGTTTAGAAATGAACTCTTAAGATCTTGGCTTAGCCAGTGAATTCCAGATACGCATTGTGTGCAGTCACCCCACTGCTCTTTACTTGAAGTACCTGCTCTGATCTACATTCAGAGCTCTGAGTTCCACAGTACAGATGAGAACAGTCTTGGATTTGAGTGCACCTGCTGTATTGGGAGGCTTTTTGAGATCAGAGCCTGGGGTGAAGTGGTAGGTGTGGGCACTCTTACATGTTTATTTCATTGGACTGTGTTCAAGAACTGGGAAAGCACTGCTGTTCTGCAGTGGGCAGAAACGTGGCAAAAGGGAATAAGTCAATTCAGTTCTTTTCTAGCAAATAGATGTAGTTCTAGTTGCTGTGAAGAGCTCTCTATTTTATTTTTTTATAGTCAGGGTTGCCCCCTGGATACCTGTTGTCTTGGGGCTTGTGATTATTTTTGTTAGATGACATCTCTGGTCCTGTATCAATGTTTCTTTAGGAGTGGTATGTTAGTATGATCCATGAGCAGAAAGAAATTTTAAGGCTTAAAATCTTTAGACCTGATATTCAAAATTTGCTACTGGTTATCTAGTCTGGTAATATTTGGGGTATTGGATGCTTGAGAGCTATTGCCTGTACTCTAATTAAAATAAATGCTGTAGTGTCTTCATCCATAGGTTCTACAGTAGTTTGGTTTTATACTTATTTCCTTTGTTTCTTCATTCGAATTTTCTGTCAGAGTGCTGGTGATTATGAAAGGCTGTATACCTATGTAAATGTCACAGAGCCATTTTAAATGTATTTTTATGTCCCAGTGTCTTCCACAAGTAACTGCTATTTGATAAGAGGTTTGGCAGCATCTCCTGTGCAGTTTTGGTGTGTCAGGGTTGACTGAACATGTAAAAACAACAGCCAATCTGCTGTTTGAAAGTTGGCATGATTCTCAGTATCTTCTTGTGTCAAGTTAAAGCAATATGGAAGATGGCTCTTCTCCCTGTTTCCTCCCGTGCTGAGGGGAAATAACGGGGATAACATTCAAGGTCAGGTTGGATGGAGCTCTGACCAACATGATCTAGTTGAAGATGCCCCTGCTTATTACAGGGGGGTTGGAATAGATGGCCTTTAAAGGTCCCTTCCGACACAAGCCATTCTATAGTTTTATGTGCTTCCACATAATTCAAAGTATTTTCATTACCTAGATACAGTAGTTTCAAAGTGTACTCCAAATGCTGTTGAAGTGAATGCTGTCCATAGGGATAAGCTGGTAGCAGTGATAAATATAAAAGGTAACTTAACTGGGTAAGGAAAATGCCACTTCCCATTGTCTACCTGCTGTTTTTATCATAAAAATATTGGATATGCTGGTAGTAGTCTGCTATAGCGTAGATCTGCCTCTTGCAGACCAGAATCCTATTTTCCCCTAGAAAATAGCATTTATAGCCATCATCCCTGCTGCATCCTGGTGTTCTTTATGAGAAAAAGCATGCATGTCTGCTATGCCATTCACGTTGGGAATTTTCTTGCAGGATTGTTGATAGATACATGCGTTATTTGAGTTTGACTTGCCAGCTAGCCAGGACAAGGCTGGATTCTGAAGATACTTGTTCACTGTTCAGTGATCCAGAAACTTTTGTGGAGATCTCATTTTTCTTTATCTCCTTCTGCGCTGTTGCAATTTAGAGAGCTGAGTTGGATATGTGTAATGCTGTGGTGTTGTTCTATAAGGCAGATCTAGTCTCTAGATAAATTATTAGCTGTCTATGCTGGTTTCTCAGGGTTTGTAAATGAAAGTTCCTTGTGGAAAGAAACCAAGCCCCATAATGTGTTTATTTGCAGTATTGTCAGAGACATCAAAATAGCCAGAAACAGTGTAACAATAAAGCTAAAGACGTTAAAGTTCTAAAAGATCACTACATGGATAAGTCATCTTTTTATGTAGGTATGTTGATTAGTATAGATATAACAATGGCTTGGAGACTAAGATCAGTGTATCATGAAGGTCCACTGAAAATTTAATATTTTACTTTTAACAATATTTTTCAATCAAACAAAATATGATAAAGAATTATTCTATCACATAAATAACATTTTTCACCTTTTATGGATGGATTTTCTTTCTTTCATTTTTACTTGTGACAGCCTTTTGCTCTAAATGGTAATTCAAACTTGAGTTTGACGTTGTTTTTCATGGTCATGGCACGTGTTCATGTGAACTCTCTGAAGTGGATTTTTAATAAGTTGAAATAAATATTTTTCTGATCTGGTCTGTTAGAAACCTGAATTTAATGAGTCCTCATGTCTTTAATGACTTGAACTTTTTTCCCAGTTAGAACAGAACTAATTTTTTTAGATTCCTACTTCTACACTTAAATCTTGTCTCCAAGTATTGCAGGTTTTTTTCCTGTGCTATTTCTTAGTCTTACAGTTAAAAATGTGATGACTTTTATTGTCATATTCCTTCCTGTTAGCTCTTATATCTGTTATATATTCCTTTCCAGGTCTCTGACCCCTTTTTGCTATTTGCATCTAACAAATGCTTTCACTGCTATTTGTCCTCTCTTGGTGTTTCACATAGTGTTCATTTTGGCCATGCAAAAGTGCTGCTGGTCTTCCCTGAGAGTAAATTTGTAGGTTTAGATGTCTTAGAATGTACCTTTTGATTCTTGGATCAGGCAGGTGGATGTATGGTTTCTGTGTGTAAAGGCAACTGAAAATACTGTTTGAGGTAAGACGTAAGGTCTTACCCATCCTACTGTTTCATGTCAGTTGAGCAGACTTCCTTACAGTCATCTCCACAGGTCCCAGACACTTCAGGAGTGTATCTGTTGCTAGGACATCCAAGTACACTGTAAGGACACTCTGTCAAGCAGGGTGGGTTAAGAAAATAAATACATGTGGACTGTGCATATCAAGGAACATCAGCTTACAGCAAGTAACTTTCTTTTTGAAGGCTAACAGCCTTTGAAGAATACCTGGATCTTTAAATGTTTTATGAATGTGGATATTTGGTGTTTAAGACCTGTGTTACTGGGTATGTCCATGCTATGTAAAAGACAGGCTGATTCCTAACAGGGTTAAGAACTTTAGAAAACAGGGCACTGAAATTTCCATGAAAACATTTTAGTCCTATGTTGTTAGATATGCTGTCTGCAGTATAAAAAGTTGAAAGCACAGTAATTAATTGCAACTGTCATACTTCTTTTCTTAGGACACAATCACATGGACATGGCAAGGGCCAGGAGCGTAAGTGGTTTATGTTTTATTGCTTGTGTCATGATTGCTTTCCTCCATTACAGTCACATATAGCCAACCAATTCCTGGTTATTGGATTGTTCTTTGGGATTAATTTATCTTTTATGTATTATTGGCTAATTATGATAATACTGATTTAGAGAAATCCAGGTATAAACAATGTACTTCTGCTGCTATGATTTTGTTGGTTTGCAGAATGGATTTTAGGTTTTTATTTCAAATTTATTGTTTTTTAGACAAGTGCCTGAAGTAAAACAACTTGTTTCTGCTCTATGTATTTTATTGCCTGCAAATTGATTTGGTATATTACTGTATAAAATCTGTAGGGCTATTGTTTGAAATTAGTCTAGTCTCATGGAAAAAGTCAACTTGGAGAATTGGGAGATACTGTTTCCATTGTCTTGCCCAAATATAACTTTGATTTTGCAAATTCATGTAATGTGAAATATTAAATGAAGCAGTTCCTGATTGTTTTAAAAAAATTTAACTATTATTTTCATGCTGGAATTTGAGTAAAAATTCTAAAATGTTTAGGTGAGGGTGAAAACAAGAAATTTTGAACCCTCAGTAAAGGGGAGTTGACTTCTTTTTTTAATGCCTTGTATTGTTTTTTAAACGTCCCACCCGAGATCCTGTATTTTAGTAGTAACAAGGAAACTATTGGAATTAGCCAAGATTCAAGTAATTTAGAATTTGTCAGTTAGTTTTGCACTTGGGAACCAGGTCTAATTAAGGACATGACTAGATTTGGAGACTTGAGCAATTGATTGATAACTTTTAAAAGTTCATCTTACAATTAATGTATTACATTAGAAGTAGGTGAATCCATGATAGTGTATAATGTAAATAGGCACTGTAGCCTTTACTGCATGAAGGGATTTCTGTTCTCGTGAGCTCCTACCTCTTCCCTTTCATTTGCACTGCAATTCACCCAAAAAAGTAACTCAGCCATAGAGGAGAAAAGTAAGTAGCTTACTTCCAGCTTAGTGTCCTAACTGAGGAGTCAAGAACATGTGAAAGGAGGAAGAGGGAAGAAACTTGTTATATTTGTTGCCTCAGATCACTGTAATGTCTACAAAACCTTTATTCTAAAGTGTGCTGACCTCTGCTAAAGAAGTTAAATTAAATTAAAGCTGAATCTGAATCTGAGGCAGCATGTGATGTTATACAAATTGACTGGGTCAGTTTAAATTACAGCTTTACTTAATTAGGATTAATTCTGCTGAGTGACCTAAAATGTATTTTTGATGTCTTAACAGAAAATAATGTTAAGACTGATACAGTTCTTTTCTTAGCAAATGTCTCTCTTCTATTTTAGTGTTAGCCAAAACTTAATCTGGAAATGTTGCTGTATCCAGGAGTATTGTTTGTTCAAAGGTGTTGTAACCTATAAAATGGATTCAAAACTTGTCACATACAAAGTTACACACTCTCTTCCATTTATTGAAAGTAATGTTTTTACTAATTTGACAGTATGCAGAGCAGATCAACTGGCTCTATCTTGAAAACAAAGAATGACTGTAGTATACACCTTAAATTTCCTCTACATTAGACTTGAGTTAGATACAGGTTCTATCAGTTTTAGATTTTTATTTAAAGTTTAATCTCTTAGGATTATAGAGAATTGGCAGAGAGAAAAATTTACTTGTAACTCATTGGGGGCTTTTAATGCTCTTGGACAAGGACCTACAAACCAGACTTTGATGTTTCCTATCAGTGCCATAAACTTCAAATCACAGATGTCACTATTGTTCTTGATCCTTTTCTTTGCTTTAATGTGTTGGAAGTAGAGTAGGAAGGAAGGAGGGAAAATGTTTTGCCCCCCTATATGAGTGTATAACAAAATGAGTAGGGTTTTGCTTCCAGGAACTGGCACTGTATCTGTGTAAGAGGATTTTGACCAGCCCTCCCCTCACAATGATTGACTTTCTGACTACCTAGATACAGTATAAAAATGGGGTTACTAACGCTGCTCCCTAATTTAGGTTTACTAAATCCTTTCCTGGATTTGAACTTTAATGCTTTCCAAGGTCAAGTTGATTCCAGTTATCTTATATCTTAGGCTAATAAAGCTCATGTAGAATTTCATTAACACACTTCTGCAGTATAATGAACTTTGATTCCAGACTGAGGTAATGATAAAATCTCAGTGGTTATAATTAATCTTGCCAACTCTGTGCTGAATACAGCATTTTCCTGAAACAGAGATACTTTCTTTACGCATTATGCATACATTATCTTTTATTGTCTTCCTGCTTTTGAGTGTTTTTAAGATGCCAATTCAGTGTAAACTGCTTTTGTTGCACCTTACAGAAAGTAATGTGTAGAAGTACTTTCAGAGACGTTTTCTGTTAATTTTTTGTCTGAATATGATCATACCTACAAGTAGGAATGCTACTTGAAGACTTTGGAGTATAATGTTCTACTGTTTCACTACATGTAATTTTTTTTTCTCCATCCTTTCCCATCTTTTGCCCCTTTTAGGTTTGAAATTCTGTGGCTTACTTTATGTCAGTTTCACAATTCTGTGGAAATCGAGGTCAGTAAAAAAAACCCCACAATTTATTCTGAGCAGTTTCAGAATATGTAATATTGTATTTGATTCTGCAGTAAAAGTTTGTATTCAGACTTTGTATGTTTGTCTGTAAAAATGGGTTAAAATACCATGTATGTTTTAGACAAGTGGCTTCTGTGTCTGAAAATGTAGCCTAACAATGGAATAGCAAAATACAGTTTTTCTCTTGGCGTACGACTTTCTTACTGATTTAAATGGAGTAGATAAATTTCTGACTCTGTTCAAAGAGTCTTTTGTGAACAAATTTCTTGTCTTTTAATGGCCTGATTACTATTCCAAGTAGTGTACCAACTTGGTGTGTTAGACATCCAAGTGTGTGAATGCTGATGTACAAACTAAGGACTGTCTTGCAGTGAAAAATTGTGGATGGTTTCTCATAGGTCAGATAGGTTATTTAGTGTCTGGCTAATTTGTAATTACGATGCACTGGTCAGAATGTGAAATAGGAAAACAGAAAGAAAATCTATCTGTATTCTTAACTTTGTTTTGAGGAAAACATTGTGATCCTAAGGCTGAAGACTATTGTAGTGACAATGCAAAAACAATTAAAGCCATTCCTTTTAAGTTGTTGTCTTTATGCATTTTAGACAGAGTAATTACATTTTTGTGGACAATTACAGTATTTGGAAAGTGTTATATAGGATATTTGACAGATGTTCTGCAATTCTTTTGCTTTCTGAATAATGAAGCAGCTATTTAGCTCTCACAGATGGAACTGATGACAGGGTAAATCAGTAGGAAGAACTATTGCATATTTACATACATTGTGTTACAGTAGTGACATATAATGCGTGCTAATCATGGTACTTATTGTTGCTCTGTGTTTGCTTATTTATGCAATCAGTTATTCTCAAAATTAATGAATGTACAAAATACCAGCCATTGAATAGTTGTATCTGTTGTAGAAATTTGTGATTTGTGTTATCACTTTAGTTGCATATCATCAGCTATTTATAGCATATTAAAAAAAAAAAAAAAATTGGTTTCCAAAATAGTGACCTGGGTTTTTTTCGGAAAGGCCAGGGAGTGACTGCCTTATGCAGGGATAGGACAAACCGGTTGGTTGGCAGGATTTTTACTCTATCTCAGGAACATATTTTTCTGCCCTAGGCAAGTAAAATGTGTTCTTTCACACAGAAGTGAACACTGCTGAGCTTTCTTGATTTTTGAGGCAGCAGCTGCTAGCAGATGCTGAGTTTCTGTAGCTCTTACAGATCTTGCATAATAAGTTATGATCTTTGATAGTCTTTAAAAAAAAAACAAACTAACTAGTGACCTTCCAAAGTACTCCATACTGAAGCATGAGCTGGCAGAGGGTAGAGGAGCAGAGCTGTTTGCAAGGCTGCTTTCATGTATGAGGCAGAATACTTGAGTTCTACTTGTTGAATCTGTTTTTGTAAGGAAATGCGGCAGATTTAGGAATGTAGAAGAAAAACTAGTTGTTCAAAGCTGTATTTTTCCCCTGGTCTCCAGAGTTTATTGGTTTTTATTCCTGGGCTGTTCCATTAGCCCAGAGATACCAGCAAATACCAACCAGCCTTGATACCACAGTTACTGCTGATGATCCAATAACTCAGGGAGACATATAACAGAACAACACAACATCAGTTTGTTTTTTGATTAAATGATAGCTGGTAAGGTTTAACAACCAACAATCAGGATCCAAAATTAGTTAGTCTGTGCTTCTCTGAATATAATGAATGTTCTGGCATACCATATGTGTCATCCAGTATGTATATTGAGAATCAAACATCTAAGTAAGTTTTATAATAGGTTTCTGTAAATATTGGCCCATCTATCCATCCTGTACTTGGAACCGGCATGCAAGCAATGTTGTGGAGAAGAATGGAGATGTGATCATTTGCACATTTAGATTGTTTTGGCTCATGTCAGTTTGTTTTGGTGGCCTGTCAGCTTCAATGTTCATATATCCATCACAATCTGCAGCAGCTGAGAGTTCTTCTAGTTTTGT
The DNA here is from genome assembly GCA_013396775.1 of Cephalopterus ornatus. NCBI lineage: Eukaryota > Metazoa > Chordata > Aves > Passeriformes > Cotingidae > Cephalopterus > Cephalopterus ornatus. The sequence goes on along the minus strand of VZRE01005981.1, from coordinate 37,913 downwards.
TAGTGCTGTTGAAATATCATGCTATTTATATCAAGTTAGGCACAGACATGGTAGAGCACCTCTGAAATCTCCTCATATTCCAACTTGTTCTGTGTTTGGATGAATGACTTGACAGCAGTTTGCAACTCAAAGAAATGGAATATGACTTGCAGTTGAAGGAATAGTTATTCCACCTCTGTTAACTTCACAGTCTTTGTCCGTTTGTATATTACATCAGGCTGGTGTATCTGCTTACAATGTAAAACTAGAATAGAGGAGTCATATGTTTTCAGTTGCAGTGGTGCATAGAATGAAAACTAGCAAAATGCAAAATAAATTCAAGATTTGTCCATTATAAGAAACAGAAAAACATCTAATGGCAGCGTTTGGGTACTGCTGATCATACCATTGTGTAACTCTGAAAATACAGCTAACTTCAAAGTTATTCAGAAATATGTGCTGAAATTACTTCATATTTATTCCCCAGTTGTTATTTTATTTTTTTAAAGACCTGTGTGAAATTTTTTAGTTATCTGGAAAGAGCTGAACAAAAGAATGTAAAAGAAAGGTTTATGTAAAAAAATGCTAATACCTGTAAATTATTTAAAAGTTCCTAGTCTTACTTATGAAAGGAAGATAAAACTCTGTTTGGGTTCCGTGAGATAAAAAATGAGCAGTTTGTTATATAAATTTCCAGAAATATGACATATGCTTAAGCATTTAAGAGTTAAATTTTTATTTTTCTATAGTCCTTTTGTTAATATAATTTTGTAAGTAACAACAAACTGTAAACAATTTTCACCATAATGCTAGAAAGAGTTTGTTTAAGATGTTAAATATTTTTGATATAATTCAGTTCTCTTTGTGCAGTTTCTACCCGTGTATATTCCTTCAGAAGAAGAAAGGAAAAATCCAGTGTTATATGCCAATAACGTCAGACGTGTAATGGCAGAGTAAGTATCTTGTAATACAGAATAAAAATAGATAGATGTGTGATTTTTAAATTTAGGATGAAGAAAATATCACAAAATCAAATCAGCGTAGTTGCCTGCTCACAAAAAAGCAGTCTACAAAACTTTTTACATAGCAGTTTCCTTCCTCTGTGAGGAGGCCAGGGAGCCACAAATAAAGCAAGAACTGTAGGAGCTGGTGGGTTTGGGATTTTTTGTTTTTTTGGTTGGTTGGGGTTTTTTTTAACATGTCTTTATATAATGAGCCAGTTCTGCTTGCTCCTGTGGATATTTAGTCTTTTAGGGAAAAGGTATGGGTGAATTTTAGGAAAGCTAATATAACCAAATTTTTGCTGTTGGGGTTGCATTTTAAGCTGTGACTATTTTAATGAGGTTAAGAATAGTTTCATATATTCATTATTAGCCTGTGGTTATTTCGAACAGTAAAGCACAGGAAAGCCACTTCAGCTGGAACCAGACCACTGATACAATGCAAATTAATTGAAATTGAGTGTTCGTGTGATGAACACTTGTCTACAGTGTATATAATAAAGGCAATGTGTAATACTTTTTCTCTTTTTTTTTTTTTTTAATAGATACTCTTTTTGGTTTTTACAGCAAACCCTCAGGTCTGTGGTCACTGGTAACTCTTGAGAGATGTATGAATCTTTGTAGTCCTGATTTTGAAAGAACTTGTGAAATCTGGATTTCCTTTGTGCAACTTCTCTTCCATTTCTAAGTTACCGGTTTAAACCAAAGGCCAGTTTGTAGATAGTAGGTGATAATTCTTCTCTGGTTTATAAGCAGAATGCAGGTCTGGAAGTTTTTCTTAAGGGTGTTAAGACTATAATATAACAATGGATTAATATTTGACCCATTGTACAAAAGGACCTGTACACCGGCGTCAAAGACTTTTGTTGTTAATTTAAGACAGTCAGCTGGCACTACATCAAGTGTTGTTCTCAGACTTTTGATAGAAGGCCATGTTATTAAACCTTCATTCTCAACTCTGTTTGAATCAGATGACAGATTCTGTGTGTTAGAAGGAGAAATTGTGAAAGCCTACAAAAGTTTACAACAACAGGCATGTTGAAAGCCTTCCCTTCTATGTGTGCTTAGACATTATTTTGTTTCTCCTATCCCTGAAGAATTAGGTATTTGGGGTAACTGAAGTGGGATGCAGGTCTAAAGGGGATCAGAATGAGGGTTATCAAATAGAACTTGCTTTGAGATGAAGAAGGGGCTGTAGGTGCTGTGTTGATGTCATATAGTTAGAGCAGCAACTTACAGCCTGACATTATGAGCATTACATTTTTACTTTTGAAAAATGAATACATTTTTCCAGAATGCTGGTGAAGACAAAGAATATTACAGATAGTCTTCCGTTTCCCTCTTACCTTTTGTCACCTTTTACGCAGTCAAAATCAGTTTTGTTTTTTGTTCTTGAAGGCTTTGACAGCATCAGTATGTGATCTCTGCCACTATATGTGATATGGTAGTGCTGGTTGCTGAAGAGTAGCCTTGAGGATGTGGGTTGACAGTAGCTTACTGATCTATCTCGTATTTATCAGTTGTTTGCAGCGGCCAGTTAAATCTGTCTTTGGAAAAGCTGCTGTACTCTGTGCCTATGCTGTCTGAAGTTTCATATGTGATTCTGCATGGCTGCTGCTTGGATGCTCAGCATTCAACTTTGAAATTCAAGACTTTTTTTGGCATTTTCACACCATCTAAGGCATCCCTGTACCATCCCTGTAGTTGTTCAAGAAATAACTGGACATGGCACTTAGTTCTGTGGCCTCGTTGACAAGATGGTGATCGGTCAGAGGATGGACTCAAGGATCTCAGAGGTCTTTTCCAACCTAAAGGATTCTGTGCTTTGTTTCGGTTTCAGGTCACACACAAAAGTGGAGATGAGAAATATATTGTGTACTCTGTTCATTTCTGTGAATGCTGTAATTGTGGCAGTTGGGCAAACATAATTACAAAACAAGGTTAACTGTGCAACTTCTTGCTACATTTATTTTCTCAGGGAAGAAATAAATCTTCTTGAAGTTAAGTAATAATTTGCAGCAGTTTGGTTTGAGCTACATTTTTGAGTGCTGACAACACAAGGAAAATCTGCCTCGTTTTTCACCCTTGAAGATTTGTGATGTGCAAGTCTACAAGACCAACAATTACAGGGCCTGTTTTCAGCCAGGGAGAAGTGCAGCTGTTGGCAGCTTATTTTTCTGTCTAAAAATTAAACCATCATGAGATACTCTATTCCTGATGTGAACTTCAGACTTGTGACTAGACCTTCATTTGCTTGGAGAATGTCACAAAGTAGTAGTCTCAGGAGAGAAAAGGGCCTATCTACTCTGGCCTTCCAAAACTAAATTGGTAAAAGCTCTTCAGTTTGGGAAAGGATGAAAAAAAAAAAAATAGTGGAGGATTGTTTTGAGGGTCGGCAAAATCGATGAGTGTTCTGGAAATGCATAGTAAGGGATTCCATAGCAGAAGAGATGGAAAGCACTCAACAGTAGATCAGCTGAAATTAAATGGAGCAAGTCTTTAAAACATGCACCAAATTGTGGTATTCACTACCAGATACATGAAGTGACTCGGTCAGAGGTGAGATATACTGTAAAAAAAAAAAAAAAAGGGGGTTAATCAGTGATTCTAAAACATAGCGGTATGAGTGGTCTCTGGTTCAGGAAATTTCTATACAAATGACTACTAGTAATTGGAGTTATTTGTCCACTGTATTTTGTCTGTCTTTTTGCTGAACATCTGATAATGAAGAAAAATAACAAATTTGATGTAATCTTATTTCCAGCACCTTATGAAGATTATAGCTGATTTATAGAGGGTTTTTTTGGGCAGTCTGTGAAGTATTCTCTTCATTAGTTCACAGTTCTACTTATTAACAACTTAAAACACTTCTACAGTGTTTTTCTTGAAGCGCAGATTCAGAATGTCACAATATTGCCTGTACTGTTTTCTCTCACTTCTCATAATATTACAGCAGTCACATTCTGTTTTATGTTCAGCCTTCTGCATGCATAGTGGATTGGTATGCAGAAAATGAGAAAGTTGATCATTCACTTCATATTATGACTGCACAAGTGTTAGATATAGGGAGCTGTTTGGTGTAAGACATCAGGATGTAACAAGTACAGATGTTTTATGTCACAGATTGGCTTTGCAGGAAAGCTTCTGGGGTTTTGTTTCATTTGGGTTTGTTATTTTGAAGTGACTTTCTGACTTGAAATTTCATGTAATATGATATCATGAAAGGTAATCAGCCAGCATTTCAGGGAAGGTGGGGAGGGAAAAAGTCTCAAGGTATGTCAAGCCAGACATGCATGGCAGGCCATACAAATTTGCTGAACATTAAAAAGTCCAGGCTCTGGTTAACTGACTGTACAAGCAGAGGTAGTATGAAGAGAAAGGAAAAAAAATGCTTTTAAATAAAGATATGGGAAAAGTTGTTTTATTTCTAGTTTATTAAAAATATGGAGTTGCACTTGTGATTTTCATCTCAAATTGAAATTATCTGTTTTCTTCATCTTTTTTTTCCAATTGAAGTGGAGAAAGGTTGCCCTGGAGATAAGTTTAAATAGTTTAGTAACTGATTCTGTAGAAAATCCTGTGAGTTGCAGTTGTACCCAGGCCTTACAGAGAGCTCTAGTATGCCAGGCTTTATTCTAAGAAACAGAAAAATTCACAAGTCTTATGACAAATAATAAAGTTTATATGTTCTACAGCTTCAATTTCTTCAACATTCTGAGCTGAAATCAGGGTCCTTTAAACTGCTAGCCCTATACAGCTTGTAGTTTGCCTTCTGAACTAAAGAGCCCCGTGGGCTCTATCTGGCCTTGGTTGATTCTATGACTGAAGTTTGCTGTGAGCTAAAGTTGTTTCTTCCCTTCTCTACTTCTGATCTTTGTTATTGTGAAAGTCTGGACACACTTGAAGTCCATTTGTCTCTTTTGGTTTGTTTTTTTTTTTTTTTAAGTCCAATGGCTGCAAAATTTCCAACAGGTGAACAAGAGAAGCTGCTTTTGTCTTTCTCAGTGCTGTTTTGTGTTTGTGTTGACACTGAGCATACATGCAGGTATTAGTAGTACTGGGCATTTTCCTGTACTGGCCCAAATACCGTGCCTTTTATTAGAGGTGCACCAAGCTATAAAAAGATGATGGTTGTCTTTCCCCCTTGTGGTTTGGCTAAGCCTGAGGTGATCCCTGCTTTTGTTTGGAGTTTGTTCTGGATCTTAAGTTTGGTTTTAGTTGCTCGTTGATTATTTGTTTTGATTTTTTAATTCCTCTTTGGCTAGGCTCATTCAACATGTTCATGGATGATTATTTAGAAGTTATTTAAATCTGGCATTGGTTCTGGGTGGCAGTCAGTCAGTCTTCAACCCTCCCCCCAGGTTGAGTGCCCTCATCTTTCTTAGTCATGTTTCTTTTGATGCATTTGAAAAGCGTCATGCTTTTGGTTTTAACAAGTTATTGTTTCTTGCTTTGGCTTGCCACCTTATGGTTATGTTTTAACTTGTCTCTCTTCTCTGTTTCCCTTGAGAGAACAGTTGAGGTTTTGGTTTGGGTTTTTTTTTTTTAAAGTCTCTTCATTCTAATTGCCACCTTTAATCAATTTGAGTCACACTAATTTTTTTTTTTTGGTCCTTTCAGAATTTTATTTGTTTTAAATGTTTTACTGCTTCTACTGATTCCCTAATGTGTGCAACAGAGGAACACTTTACCCTTTCAGTTTCTTTTAACTTATTTTTAACCAGCTTCCTCTTTTCCTTGTAGTTGCCCTGTGCTTTAGCTGATTGCCTGTAAGCTCCTTTATTTCTCTTGCATACTATACCTACTGTGGCCTTAAGAACTGATGAATTTTGGTGTAATGTGCTTGGTTGGACGAGATCTTTGTTTGTTACCATATTCTTTTATGTATACTGCTCTGGATAATAGTGCTTATAGCATGTTGTTGCTGACCTAGGGCTTCAGGTATTTCACTGACAGTTGACATGGAAGGCTGTAGGGGTGATTGAGCGCACAGACAGTACAAAAGAAGGGAATAGGAAGTAATCTCTACTGGCAGGATAAACTCTGCTTCTTTCATCTTCTCCTTTTTCTTCTCTTGAGCAAAATTGATTCTGTATTGTAAAATACCAATGATTTAATCTTTTATAATACACTATATTAAATACTGTAAAACAGAAGTTTTGACAAAGTCGCAGTACCTGATCTCTAAGTCAGGTTGAACTTGGAATTTAAATCCCCATAGCATGGGGGAGTTCTTCATCTGTATTTTACACTGTATTCATAGCTGTGTTAACCCTAAGTGTATGGGATGAAGTAAGGTATCACAACAATCTCTGATTTACATATACTACTAGGACACTTTGTAGGAGGAGGAACAGGAGCACATCAAGAAGAGAAAAATGTGGAGGAACTGAATTTCATTGCTTAAGATCACCAATATGAGGCAATCTAGTCTTCAACAGTCTGCATGATTTTAAGATGACTTTTCTGCATACCTATACATTTTTGTTTTAGTTGGCTTTTTCCTTTTATTCCTTCCTGTTTGTTGTTTCTTCTTGGCAAGAGGAAAGGCTACTGATTCAAGATCACTACCTTGTTTTGTTCATAAATAGCTTATAAATAATACCTATTTTTAACGTATTTGGTACTTTTGAGCTTGAGTATCTATTAGTGGGGTGTTCTTCCTGAATATATGACTTTGTCAGCCTTAAAGAGAAGAGGGAAACCCTGGCCAGTAGCTTTAAGGTTAGGTACATGTCTTATTAACATCTTAAAATTCCTGAAGTTTGACAACTAATTGATGGACAAAAGAGAACTGACTTATGTTATTTACACTGGCATTCAAAGACTTTAGAATGAGATTCTGAGGAACAGACTGCTTAACAGAAATTGTTCGTTGCATGAGAAGTAACTTCCGTTTCAGATCAAACTATTTATAATAAAGCATAGAATTGAATGCAGAGTTTCCACCAAAGCCAAAATGACTGTGGCATGCCTCGGGGTTTTGTATCGATCTTGCCATTAGTGTATGTTAACTTCACATATGAAAAAGGTGATTAGAAGTAAGTTAGACAAACTGTAGATGGAAAGAATGAAGGTAAGTCAATAAAAAAATTTCGTGAGGCTTCATTAAACTAGAAAACGCTGCATAAAGGAAGTAATGTTCCTTACTAGTATAAGTAAAATCAAGTATGATGGAAATCATGGCAGATGAGTAACTCATAGGGAGCAGTGTTTCCTTTCTAAATTTTATCTTACACTGAAATCTTAAAGGCCTCTTCCAAACCAAAGTGTCTTTCAACTTTGCATAGCAAATGAAGGACAGCTACAATATCAGGATTTCCTTGCAGTATATTGTGGTGCTACTATTACTACAGACAATGAAGTTAAATGTAAAGCAAAAATGAATACTTAATTGTTGATATACAAAAGCTTGGGAGTATTTTTTTCTTCTACCTTTCTTATGTCATACACTTAAAAATAACTTGTGTTTGCTTGGAGATTAACTCTACTTGCTTTTATGTGTTATTTTCTAGCTGTTCTTTATAGAGAAATGTCACCTGTCATATGATATTAGTATTAGCTGAAGTTAATAGTTGTTCTGCTTAAGTGATTACACTAACATTAATAAATCAGTAATAATAAAAATATTGAAAATAATTCTTGATAAATATATATTTGTGTTCTAGACTAAAAATCTTGAAACTCTTGTTATTCACTTCTATGAAAATATAAATTAATTTATAAATGTCTATGAAACTATGCACTGCCTACTTTTTCCCTTTTGTTCTTGCATATTTTGATGGACTCAGTCAAAATAGATGTTCTGCAATGGATCGAGTCCATATTTCATTCTTTCTATGTGAACTTACTTTTATAGGCTCTTCCTTATAATTTTTCAGACTGGAGAGCATAATTGTTACAGGATTTCTTGCTGTAAAAAAAAAAGTGATGATTGTATTTGTTTTTCTTAGATTGTCTCATTTACAGTGTTTCTTTGGTTTATTCAAGGGCGTTGGGAGTTTCAGTGACAGATTATACATTTGAAGACTGTCAGCTAGCTTTGGCTGAAGGACAACTTCGTCTGCCTTCAGATACGTGTCTTTTAGAATTTGCGAAGCTTGTGAGAAGCCTTGGGTGAGCATATACAATATTTATATGTAAGGTGCATATTTATTATATATCCATGTTTATATAGTTTTCCCTTCATATAAAAATACTGCATTTATGAATATATATGGAATGTTGTCATAATATGATCAGGGAAACACCAATATAAAATCAAATACTATAATTCACTTGCAAGCAGCACCCCTGAATCCTAATGATTGTGAAGTAGGTTGTAAAGTTCTTGTTTTCCATCTGACGAGTCAGCAGAGTGAGTCTGAAGTGTTCCTTCCTGATCTAAACTAGAAGACACTTTCTGAAGAGGGTGAGGAATACTGTGGAATTCCTAATATTTGTTACAGTTAAGAGTCAATTGCCTTTTCCTGTGACATCTGTGAAGGGAAAACAAGGGCTGCCATGGCAGTCTTGTGACTGGATTAACCTCGTAATAGTGAGGACAGAGGGGTCACCCTTTCCCAAGAAGCAGAAAGTGGTAGTTGATCTTTTGAGTAGGGTACTGCCAGATGGGCTTTCTGAGGAAACTGTAGCTCAGTATATACAGCATGGATCATCTCTTCTCTCTTCCATAGTGTCATTTCCTCCCGGCTTTACCTTTCAGAAAAGCCTCAGCAAACCTGAAAAATTCACATAAACCAAAGAGTAGAACTTGTTGCCACTGTTTTCCAGTTTTTCTCCTGCTTCTTCAGTCATCCTATTGAACAACCACAAACTAAATGTGCAGCCTCATCCTGTTAACTGTTTTAATATGCAAACACCCTTTTTTATTTTTTGTCTCATCACCTGAAAGCATAGAGCACAGTTTCATGGTTTCGTTCTGTACTTATATTTCTTTTCACTATTTTTTCCTTCATCTTCAGCTTGTGTACATAAATGAAAATAAAGAAGAGCAAAGCTGTATTGGAGAATAAGGAATTTAGGACAGCTATACATTATGCATTCAGATGATAAACATATATTAATCCACTGTCAGGACCTCCATCTGAAAAGACTTCCATTAGGACAGGAGATACTTCTAAGGGCAAAGAAGGATTCTCACTTTGTTTCAAAGACTGAATTTACAGTACCAAGAAAAAAAATCAAGCGAAACAAAACAAACCAACCACCCACGTCTCTTATTATGCAGCTGATAATCCCAGGATTCAGTTTAATCCTCTTGTTAAGTTGTCTGGCTTCTGTCTGCTCAATTTAAAGCTGTTCTTTCAAATTATGCTTTTCTAGGTTTTTGGTTTGGCCTCTAAAACAATTGCATGCATTTGTGAGTGAAGTTCCCTGCAGCCCAAAAGTTCCCTCTCTGGTTTGAGCAATTATTCATTGGTGAAATATCCTGTCTGGAGTTGGGTATGTGCCAATAAGAAGGCTATTATGATGGTATTTTTCTGGCACAGTTGGATGAAGATTGTAATATGACTTCATCTGTAATGCACGTTTGATAGATGTAGTCATTTTGCTGTTTATTCGAAGGTTTTGAGGCCAGGGAGGCAATAAGATCGTCCACTTGCATAGCTAAAGGACTGGAACAGTAAGTTTTATCAAATGGATTTTTCATCAAGTGTTAATACTTGCTTTTGAACAATGACAGAGCTTTGGGGTAACACGCAATTTTAAAAGATTTCTGTAATGAGACAAATTGAGACTCCTTTTTGGTTTACATTCTTTGAAATCAACTTACACCTCAGTTTGCTACACTGGAGAGTTATTTCTGTGCATGTTATGTATCTACAGGATTCACTGTCATTGTCTGAAAAATTTGCTTAGTCTGTGCTCAGCTGGATGGGATTCAATCCAGAAGCCATGCAGCCACAGCAGTGAGTTCTCATGCTTCATCTAACGAAGAGCTCAGGCTCTGTTAACAGAGCTATACAGCTGGCTGAAACTCAGCTGCTTCATACTGAACTCCCTGGTAAAATGACTGCTTTATCAAAGAGATCAATTGATCATAGACTAACCTCAAACTGTGCATTCATTAGACCTCAAGCACTCATGCTTCTCTTGAGACTGGTAATTTATGTCTGACCAATGAGCTGATTACTAAGATATATGCAGTCTGTATTATAGCTTTTATACATTGTAAATCCTCTGCTTCATTTGATTATTTGTTGCATAATTAATTAAACTACTGTTTAAAGTGAGTCTATTTTTACTTGGGCTGGATCTATTACCATGTTCTAGACATTGAATCTTGTTTGGATTTTGTGCCTTACTAAAGATGTCTTTGGATTATCTCCTTCAGGAAGTGTTAATACAGTTAATTAAATCTCATCTCCATCTTTTTATGAGCTGCTTTATGCTAGTTGCCTGCAAGGAGATCCTTGAGTTCTGATTTGAATTGATTTGTTTCTATTGTTTTAAACTTGTTTGTTCTCATTCCTGTATCCACTTTGCTCATGAACTAGAAGGACCTTCCAACTTTAATTGTTGTTCCCCTTTTGCTTCATGGTTGTTTTATTCCAAATCTTTCACTTTTAAAACCCTAGGTATGATTTGGAATGTATAGCAAAAGCAGATGTGTGATACATCCTTCTGTTTTAGTCACTGTTTTCTACTTCCTGACTTTTCTTATTAATTTAAAATCTTTTTGGAAAAAATATTCTTTAAAAATGAAGGTTATGCATCTGTAGGGTGTTTTTTCAGCTTAGCAGCACTGATGCTTGTACAAAATGACACATTTTGTCTTCCTGCATGGTAGTTGGCCTCCACTTTGTGCATCAAAAAGCAATGAGTATAGAAAATACAACAAAACTATCATATGGTACCACAGTGAATGTGTATTTTTGAATGTGAATGTTTTATTATTGGTGTATATGTGGCACAAGACTCTTTGGTTTGGCAGGTTCTTGATGTGATGTGTGCCTTTAGTACACAGACTCTGAGGCTCTTTGTACTTTTCATTGAAGACAGTAGGGCTTTGCTGATTATGTCTTTCAAAAAATACAGTTTTCATCACATTATGTTTTTCAGGTCATATTTCAGAAAAATTCACTGTTCTTGCCTTTTAGACTTCTTAGCTTCTGCAGTACAACTACTTTTTAGTAATTTTTATCTTTAGCAATGGGCAGCAATTTGAGTTTGAATTCTTTTTGAATTCCTAACCATCTCTTTGCTTTCCTGCCCTGAGTATTATTGGCATCTTGTACCCATGTGATGGGTACTAGTGACGTCTGCCCTGGAAGAATATTCGACAACCTTAACATACCTGCAAGGTTTACCTCCTTACATACTTCCTGACCCTGGTGAAATTCAATGAAGTTCAAATCCACTGGTTTTGAATCGATTCTGCTGTCTCTTAGAAGCCTTAGTATTTTGATAAGAATGGAAAGAGCAGTTCCATTTTGACTGCTACTCTGCAGTATTATCAAGTCAGTTGTGAGGATCCTACTAGACAATGCTACTATAGGCTTCTAAAAAGATCTGTGTGGAGTAAATAATTGCCTCATAGGCCTGATGCCTGTCTATTCTTGCTCAACAGTCTTTACCATCCAGACTACAATGCAAACTTCTGCTTTACATGTGTGCCTCATGGTGGTCCAGACTGTAGGCAGAACTTTGAATCTGCAGTGTAGTACCCTCACGGCTAACCAGTAGCTCAGTGACTTCAGTGTTCACAGATCATCTATAAAAAGAAAAAAAACTTCTGGAGGATGTTGTCCATCTGCATTTCCGATAAAATCCATACTCAGAGTATTCAAGAAGGTCAGTTTTGCAGCTGTTCAGTATCCTTTCTCCGTTATGACATGAAGTAACACAGAAGTACATCAGCAGACACAAAACTGAATGTCTTGTGCTTTTCTGGCTTAGGGCATGTTTCTCTGTGCTTGCAGTTTACAGTAGCTATCTACAGGATCCAGCTGTTCTTCCAGCTCTGTGAGACACTAGAAGGTTTTTGGCAGGTTCCCAGCATGCAAGAAGGGAGTTTGTTTTCAAATAGTCAAATGCAGCTAAAACTAGCTTACTTGCTAAAAATAGTGGTAATTATGCTGCAAATATTCTACCTTCAGGGATCTGGTTTTCCTTGTGAAGCCTGCTGTGAAGAATTTAATGTTCAGAATTTAATGTTAATCTTGAAAAATGTCCTTTCCATTGTCATAGACTCAGGAATGGCTTTTTGTTCTCTTTAGTGTGCACTGACCTAAAAAATAAAGCAAAACACCAGAACAGCACATAATGTTTTTTGTCATAAAGCCTAATCCTGTGTGGATGCCATTAGGCCAACAAGCATGACTTCATCAGTGAAGACATTTGCTGCTGGCTTTGTAACTTTTATGGCCTCCATTGAGATAAAAGTAACAATTGTAAAGGAATTGAGACATTCAAATCATTTAACATTGGTTCAGAACCTATTACGAGACTTGCACTTGGCTTCAGAAAACTTGAGCATAGCAGCTTGGGTCATCAACACGTCAGCTACTTTCTAATTTGGACGGGCTAGAGGGAAGTAAGCCCATCTTGGATTACCAGAAGTACAATATATACTCAAGTCGAAGCAGTGTTTGCCTCACTGATCCACATGCTGCCTTTGAGATTGGCACACATCTTCTGTATTTATGAAAGACAAACCACAAGACGTCTGTAAGATGTGTGGTAAGTCATGCTATTTTCCATACAAGGTTTTGCCTTCAAACTATATTTTAGCTTTTCAAATTTAATAACTGATGAAGAGGAGATCTTGTAAGTCTTGAATACTGCTCACCAAAGGGGTACTCCCTCAGTTATAGAAAGTGAATTTTGAGTCAATTTGTTGCAAACCAAATCTCTCTGATTTAGAGACAGATGTTGGACTATATATTCTGTGTCAGTGATGGCTTATCTCAAGGAAGGATTTGGATGCCAGCTGTCCTTATCCTACGGTTGAAATCCATTTCAGCTACTACAGTGGGATGTATTATCTGTGGACACTTTTTGCATGTAATCCTGCATGTGAGTAGCTGAGTTCTGTTTGCATCTCAAATCCTCTATGGATTTCTTTTTTACTGTTCCTTTTACTTTTCTACTTGGTCATGAACAATGAATGTTTGTAGAGGGGTGTCTCACTCCTCTTTTCATACTGTCTAAAACTAAATCTTAAGATAGGTGCTTTAATGCTAGGATGGAGAACATACGAATGTAGTGTGGGAGCCATGGGTCTCTGGAAGAATTCTTGCATGACCTTCTTCAGAATTCTTGCATGACCTTCTCCTATATTCAGAAATACGGGACTTGGCATTGTTTAGGTAATACATATTTGGTCAGTATAGGTCATGACAGACAGCATGGTAGTTGTATTTTTACTTAAAAGCTGTGATGTTTAGGAGGGGTCATTACAGCAAGCAATCAAGTTCTGGAGCTGATGTAACAGATAATCTTCCTATCAAAAATGCTCTTATCTTTTTTCAGAAGCTCCTGAGAATGCTGATATTAAGCATTTTATTCATTCTTGTTACTGAGAGGAAGCTGCTGAGGAGTCCCAGCTGCAGCCTGGGAACAATCCTGGTGTGAGCTTCTGAGTTCTGTAAATAACTGCTTTTCCTTGTCTGCAGCAGCGAACAGCAAAAGAGGCAACTGCAGAACGATATTGTAGGAGACTTTATTGGCTTCTTTTGTCTTCAGACTGGAAAGTTTGGATGCCCATGTTACCCTAAATCACTTCAGAGGAAACCTGCTGATCAAGATGTGCTTGATGTTGTATTAGGGAGAGAATCTATTTTTCCTTGCATGCCTGCAAAACGATTTATTATATTCATAGTAAGACTTTTTTTTGCAAAACAGAAACAGGAAGCTTGACTTAGGGGGGAAAAAATAACCAACCATGAAGTAGATATCTACATAATTATAAAGCTGTTCATTCATCAGTCAAAATCTGGTTTTGCAAGAAGGACTGAGGAAATTCTGTAGCTGTATGCACTGTTATAATTTTGTTTAGGTCACCTTATAATGGTGTCCAGCTCTGGACTGAATGTGAAAAATGAGGACTGACAAACAGGATTAACAGTATAATCGCTATTATGTAATCCCTGATTTTTTTTTTTTTTTTAGGCAAGATGCATCAGGTCTTTCCTGTTCAGTGACATTAGTAAATTTGGAAACGTAATTGGTTTATGTTACTGTCCTACAATCCAGCCATATTCAGGCGACCTGAATTCTACCTAGTTCTCCATGCTTGGTATTTGTTAGCTAGTTCTAGGTTGTGTTTATTCATGTTGAACTGCTTACACATAGGACTTACAATTAAGGTAAAGGACACAAGTTTATGTCCAGGGTTCTTACACCCTTGCAGTAACTTCTAATATAGTTCAAGAACTAAAGAGAGCCTTAAAATTATAGGAATCCAGTATTTTATAAAAAAGTTGCATAATAATTCTGATTCTAGATTTTGTAATGCTTTACACCATTATCATTCATTGCTTCATTTGGTATATTAAAATGTGCATTGTTAAAACTGAGTTTATTTTTAAAATGTGCAAAAATAATGTTTTCTAGGCTGAAACCAGAAACACTTGAAGATGATCTTGATAAATATGCTGCAGGTGCCATGAAAATGAAGAAAGAAAAAGTTGATCTTAAAGAATTTTCAGCATACTTGGAGTTCCCAGTTTCTCACACATTAGAAAGTATGTTCGCACTTTTTGATGAGGTAAGTAATAACATATTAAAAAAAAATGCTGACGCTTTTGGTAAATTCCACTTTAGCCTGCTTCTTTTCCAATTGCATTCACAAAGATATGATTTTGAGCATTTCACCATAGTATTTGCCTACTGCGTTTCCCTTTCAGCAACCTAAGGGCACCTGTCATCAGCTAAATAAAGCATTCATTCAGGTAGGAGTTAAAAGGAGTATCAGCTGGACAAAAATTACTTTCTTTCTAGGTGCAAAATATGAAGAGGAAGAAAGGTAGGGTCAGGTTAAACCTCTGCTGCTGCTCATTGCAACTGAATGCAGTGTCTGTTAGCTGCACTTACCTTGTAAATAAATTACTTGTTTTTCTAGGATGCCTGAAACTTGCAGGACGCTTCCTTCCTCTGGCAGTCAAAATGGGGAAATTACTATTATCTTTGTCTGGATGAGGTGCTGTTTGGATCAGGAGGTGGATATGTCCACGATGTTCTGTCTTAGACCAAAGAGCAGATGTCTTGTATTCATGGCTCAAATTAGGCTGCGTTGTCCTCTGGTTCTGTGGTTTAAATTTCAGCCAAGTAATTCAGATGGTTTAATGTAAAAATCTTAAATATGCAAGTGAAGGGTGACAGCAGCAACACTGTGTTCTAAGAATATTTAAATTATGACTTTTGACTGAGACTCCGAAAAGGACCTGCACGGCTTTCGTGCAGGTTCTTGCCCTCATGTGATTTCATTTCAGTGAGACTCCATGGCATATGTAACTATCTTTCTGAATATTCTACATCTTTAGCAGCTGTTTGTTATTTATGAAAATTCTCAGACAAACTGCACTATTTTGAGGGGAGGTTTTCCTTCACAGAATGAAGATGGTGTAATTGACATTCGGGAATTTGTCATTGCTCTGTCAGTTGTCTGTAAGCCATCCAAAACTCTGGAAACAATTCAGGTGGCATTTCAGGTAAGCAGCATTTTCTTGCTTTATGTGGTTTACTTAATTTTAGAAATTTTTTGTACTGCCATTAGACTTAATAGTAAGTTTCACATTCCCTTTTAATACTTCATTACATTTTAAAGCAATGGAAAATTAGATTAAGAGGTCATGTTAAGAAGAAATCCTTTGCAAGTTTAAGTTGTGTGAAAGAAATTATGGAGGTTTGCAGTTCGAAATTGTTCCTTGTAGAAATCTGGTAGAATCCTTCTCAGCAAATTGAGTCTCAAACCTCAAGTCCTTTGTATTGATTCCTCTAAACTAAAGGCTGTTAAGCTGTACTTACTACTTTTAGAATGTTTAAATCAAATCATACTTTTCAAGCTAATAAAGTATTTTAAAAAAAAATCCTACGTGTTAATAGAGATTATTTTTTTATCTCCTGTTAAGATTTTCTTCCCTCTTAGTCTTACCATGCTTCTGTGGTGGTCCTGCAGTCTTTTTCCAGACTTTATGCTTCCTGGAAGTGCTCCTGATCTTGTTCTGCTCTCAGTGGTTTGTTGTAGCATCAGCATAGATCATTAATATGGGCTTTTTTGGGAAAGTGACAGCAACAGTGCTTAGTATTTGTCATTTTCTTCGGTTTCTTATACCTTGAATTATTTCTTTTCAATTAATTTCTGCAATATTGCTATTTCAACATGCAGACTCTGCTGTATCCTGCATCATCTTTTCCCTTTGGCTTGAACTCGCGTGGTCTTTTGTGTTGCTAAAACTGAAAGTGCTAATTCTTGATGCTGTCTTCACTGGTGAATGCATGGAGCTGAGAAGATTCGGTTGCATGGCATTACATGGTAGCCTTATTTTCCAAGTAGTTATTTTCAGGTTCTTCACTATACCTGTGTAACCTTAACTGTGTTACACAAAGAAATGAAGCTTCTATGGATGCTTAGTGTTCACATGTATATGCTTAGCCTCTGGCCAGAATCACATTTGACAAAGGAGGAACGAACAAAAATATTGGGGGAAACCTGTCATTAGTAGCTGCTGCTACTTACTGCTACTTCGAGGCAAAAGCAGAAAGGTCTCTGTCCTTGCTTGATCGATTTTGATCTATATAGTGGCATGGAGAAATAGTCACATGCTGTTTGGTCAGCTTTGTGTTGTCATAGTAAAATGAACAAGCTTAAAGTAAACTTGAAAGGTGCTTTTAGGAAATATTTTAGTGAAATTTAACTGCTATGATTCATAATGCACAATATAATTGTACCGTTTGAGAGAAGGAAAAGCTCAGATTGGACGGTTATTTTCCTTTTGGAAGCACTTGAATTTAATAGAACTGTTTCTTAGTAAAATTTCTGTTCTTCATTATCTGCTTCATTCTTCTACTCCTAACACATAATTTTGAGTTGCCTGGTTAATTGCAAAATATAAATTTAGCTATAAAACTGCAAAGACAATTTATGCATGTATTAAGAAGGGGAAGTGGGTATGGCTCATTTTATCCCGCTAGTGATGATGGGAAGGGTTAAGAAAAGTCTCAAGCTGAGGAAATTTTGCTCATTATTCTAGAAAAAAAGGAAAGAGAACTTTTTTTTAATCCTTTTCTGCCTTGTGTCCTGCCTTCATGTACCCTAAGATATTCACAGAACTTACCTGGAGTTATTGCAGGTTCTAACCAGTTTGAGAAGAGATGACTTGGAACAGGTACTGTCCTCTGCCACGTGCCACTTTTTGCCACGCGTATTGTCATTAGCTCTCAGGAAAGTGCAACATTTCACATAGCTACCAGTTTTCAAAGTGAAGGTGTTTAGTATATGGCTGAAGAACTTGAAAAACACTATCATTATATGCTGATGATACAAAACTGGGATGAGTGGCTGATACACCTTAAGGCTGTTCTACCATTCTACGGGACCTTCATAGGCTGGAGAATTGGGCAGAGAGGAACCTAATGAGGTTCAGTAAAGGCAAGCACAGGGCCCACCTGTGGAGGAATAACCCCAAGTACCAGTACGGGCTGGGAGCTGACCTATTAGAGACCACCTCTGTGGAGAAGGACCTGGGAATCTTCTGTGAGCCAGCAGTGTATCCTTGGGACCACGAGAGCCTGTGGTATCCTGGGGCACGTGGAGAAGAGTGTGGCAAGCAGGTTGAGGGAAGTGATCTGCCCCGTCTACTCAGTCCCAGTGAGGCCATGTGTGGAATACCATGTCCAGTTCTGGACTCCGTAGTACAAAAAGAAAAGGAGCTACTGGAGAGGGTCCAGGGGAGGGCCACAAAGATGAGTAGGGGTCTGGAGCATCTTTCTTATGAGGAGAGACTGTGGCAGCTGGGCCTGTTTAGAGAAGACTGAGGGGGGGATCTCATCGATGCAGATAAATATCTCAAAAGTGTGTGTCAAGAGGACTCCTTTCAGTGGTGCCCAGCGACAGGACAGGGAGCAATGGCCATGAACTAAAACACAAGAAGTTCCACCTCAACGTGAGGAAGAACTCCTTGACATTGAGGGTGGCAGTGCACTCAGACAGGCTGCCCAGGGAGGTTGTGATGTCTCTCTCTCTGGAGACATTCCAAACCCACCAGGATGTGTTCCTGTGTAACCTGCTGTAGGTGACCCTGCCTTGGCAGGGGCGTTGGACTAGATGATTTCCAGAATCCCTTCCAACTGTAATGATTTTGTGATTGTGAAAAATAGGAGTTACAGAGCCACCAGATTTCTACAGTGGTGGGCAATTAGAAGAGATTGGGGATATTCTGTCAATCAAGTCTAAGAGCAGCACTCCAGAATAAGAGCTACACGTCCTCCCTTCCAAACTGCTGGTGAAACTAAAGGGTGTTGCAAATCTTGTCAATATGACGTATGTGAACCTGACCGTCAAGTATCACCTGACTGCTTGTTCTGTGAAAATGTAGCAGGTTTTATTAAACAAGTCTTGGCCTTGCAGCTTTTCCTGTGAAACTGTGCAGGTTAGGTGCTAGAAAGGAAAAGGCAAGATTCCTGATTTAATCACGAATGTTGTCTTCCATGGCACTTCAATATTTTTACTCCACTAAGGTGTGCTGTCTTGTGATAGCAACTTCTGCTTGTGGAAAAATGCATCCTTAATGCCCGTTTTGTTCAATCTCATCAGTTCCTACCTACTTAAAGATGTAGAGAAATTAAAAGAAAGTTTCCAAAATAGCATTCTTTACATGGTTCAATATTTACAGTGTTGTCATTCTATTGAAAAGGAGACAGGGATGTTTCAAAAGCTCTTTTGTCTCATGTTCCATTGGGTAGGCAAATTGAGTTATTTTAAGCAAGTTAAATGAAGCTGTGTATTTGGTACGAGTGTTTTGAACTACTCAGGTCCATTTTTCAGGGAAAAACACTGCACATATGTGAAGATGGAATGAGACTATGAACAATTATTTTTAGTTAATTTTACTATGATTGATAACTCTTTCTGTGAGGAAACTTTTTCAGGGTGTAAGAATATGGAAATTATTGTATTCTAGAATAAGTATTTGTATAGGCCCATCACTATGGGAGAGGATTCTGCTGATTAATACCATTTAGACATAGGCATTTTATGAGAACTGGCTTTTGAATGTTGGTCAAAGGAATCTTGAGTTTTACATCTGACCAGCTGGAAAGCCGTCTACTTTATGCTGACCTAAATATATCTTCTGATTTCACAGACTGTCTTGGAGTTTGGACATGTAGCTCAATGGACTAAATATTATTCTCAGTTACATATCTGCAAAATATGTTAGTGTAAACAGTCTTTTCTCTGAGTTCCAGTGGTCCACTGTAATTCCAGTGGTTAGGCGTGTAAGTATAGGGGTTTTTTCTGAATATAGTAAGCTTTACTTTCTAAGCATACACGGGTCAACTGATGATGGTATCTTTTACCCAGACTAATCTGAAATCCTTAATATATCACATCAGTCTGAGAGTGACTAGAATTTCCAATACAAAATTTTAATTTTGCAGTACTTAAATGTGGTGCTGTTTATAGGAGTTTGGCTTTGAAATGATTTATTGTGCTGTCTTGATTCGTAGTTGTACCAGTCCGAAAGTGGAACTATAACAGAAGAGGATTTAGCTCATATTCTGAAGACTGCCATGGGTGTATCACAGATTAATGTTACACATCTCTTTAGAGCTGTAGATGAAGAAGAAAAAGGAAAGATTACATATGGTGAGTAATTTAAGTGGATCAGAAGTGTCACAAAATGTCGAAGTTGCCTGAACTCATGTTGATATGCAATTATATTTTTATTAAACTCTGCCTTTTTTGTTGACTTGTTGTCTTTAATGCTGATAAAAGCACTGCAAACAAAGAAAATTTACATTTTAATAAATATGAGTTTCACCTTTGATATCAAACACCGTATTTGCATGTTTTCAGAAGTTTTCTCTTCCACATTGGTACATCATATGTCGATTAGCTCTTTGAGAATATGCTGTTCTGTGACTTTCATGAATGTGAATATGTATATTTAAAGAAAGCTACCTTAGTTCTGTCTTGTTGTTTTGTCTCTTGTATCTGGGGGCAGGAAATGAGGGGGTTAACCAGGGTGCCTAATGTATAGTGTGTGATGTAGGTGGTACGGAGGCAAAAAAGTTTGCCCTTTCCTTTTTTCCTGGCTACTCTGTCTTCTCTCCTGGGTTCCTGCTGTACTACCCCTTTCTTTTTGTACCTCTCATCTGTCACATCCTCAGCATTTCCACATACATCCTGCTTGTTGCCTTTTTCCTGCCTATCACTCCAAACTGATTTGTGCGGTGACTCAACTCTTCTCCCCACCTCCCCATCACCAGCTTCAAAAATACCAGCGCAGAATCTTAAGCTGGTAAGCTTAGTAGAACTCTAATTTTGGCACACTTCATTGTTTGAGAATAGCTAAATTTGAAATCATGTACAAGTGAAGTCAGACCAGTTCATGTGATTTACCAAAGAATTAATACTTGAATATTCATCTTTAATAGTTGCATTTAATCTGCACTTTTCCCCTGAGTGGTGAAAATCAAAGAAAATCTGGACCACCGAGCCACAGCAGTGGCCACTGAAGTGCTTGGCTCTCATTTTCGCTATTTTATTTCCTGTAGTCAAGAACAGTCTTTTTTGAGGCTACACAAAGTAGGATGGGTTTTACATAATTTCTTTGAAACTTTCCTTGGTTCCTTTTCTGTTAAAAGCTATCATTTTATAATAAAAATGTTGCACTGTGATTTTAACATATCTGAAAGCTTAATAGTAAGAATAAATGTCCAATTTATTGTGGTAGAGAATTAGAAGAGGCAAATAAACCTTTGGTATTGCATTCTGTCTTGAAAGGTCCTGCCATAAATAATCAATCTCTTGCCTTTCCTGAGAATATATAGAACATCACACATGCTCAATTTGTTGCTCTTACTTACAAGGAAGGAGAGGTGGAAAAACTTGCAGACTACAGAGTTCTGAAGATATTGTCCAGACGAGTTCTGAGAAATCAAAACATTGTGTCTGGTGGAAAAGTACTGATGTTACTTTTTACACACACAGCAGAGATGTCTGCTCACAATCTCCCTCTTTCTAGGGTGTTGGAATGTGAAGCAGGAATTAGGTCTTAAGTCTTACTTGTAAGAACAAAAGATAAAATATCCAAAGTATCAAACATAAATTGCTGCACATGCAGCAGAGTCCTTGAAGCCAGAGATCTTATCACAAAGGAAAAGCTGAGGTTATGGGTAAACAGAATAACCAATAGAAAAATCAAATTTGTATAACTAGATTGATAATCATGAATCTAAATTGTTAGAAATCTGGATTCTTGTTGCATATTTGAAAGCACGCTACTGACCAAGGACCTGTGTATCAGTTCTCTTAAGCAGTGTGCTGTTGGCTTAACTGTTCAGATGCTTTGATTGCAAAGCTCGTCCCTTCACTATGATATAGAGAGAGGCAAGATTTCTCAGTCTTAAGACATCATTCTGGGGAGTAGCAATAGGTTCTGTAAGTGGGCATCGCAGATCCTTGGAAACTCTTCACCAGCTCTTAGTAGACAATTGACAGTATGCAATATGACAATAGACAAATAGTGAAAGTGTTTGAAGACTGCCTGGCTTGCTGTAAACAGAAACCTCTTGAAGTTCTTGTAGTATATCTGAATACTTAATTCAAAAATGTATAGTTGAGTCTTAACTCCGCTTTGAGTTCTTTCTTTTTGTCTCTTTGCTCTTGGTAGGGTTAGGAAGCAAAATTAGTTTTTTACCCAGGTTAATGACTAAGGTGATCTTTTCTTCTAGTCTAATGCTTCACAGTTGCTTTCAGCTTGAGCTCTAAGGTGAGACCTACAGTTAAAAGTAATGCTGGAATAGTTTGTTCTTCTACATCACCTCATTTCACATTTCTGGTGAATGAGGCAAATGGGTTCCTAAGCACTTTTCTTTTGGGCTCTGCTGTGTATAAGTTTGATAAATATTACTTAATATCTTCACGACTTATTTCAGCAAGACTAAAAATGTCAACTTACTGAGATCTATCCAAAACGTTATCCTGTTGAATTCAGTCCTCCCTGGAATGTTGAGGTTTTTCATTTGGATCTAGTACTGGTAAAAGATTGAGGGATGGACCCTGACAGAGTTGTCAGAATGATGATTTGGATAGAAACTATTGTACCTGTGTGAACAACTGCTTCAAGGGATTTTCTGAATTTATTTTCAAAAAAGATACTGTAGCTTTTTGAGGAATTGCTTGGAATGGTATCTACAGTAAGTAGTCCAGTCTTTCCCATGCAAAAAGGATTATGCTTAATGTGACTGTAAGAGCATCTTTGCTACTGTTGAGGAAGGAAATGGGCTTCACTCCTTTGAAAGGCTTCTTCAGCTGTTATCTGCCCTGCACTCTGGGTAATTCACAGCATGGTCTGATCATGAGATCTTCTGGGATAACACAGTGAATTTGAGTAGGTGGTGTGTGATACACTGTAGGTGACTGAACTAGTGATAATGTTCACATCCAGCTTCTTCTAGTGTCAGTTTACATTATAAGAATAGCTGCTTATTACTTGGATCCTGTACAGTGTTTTGTGTTCAAATCATATCTGAATAAATAGTCATATGGGCAAGTTGTGACAAGACTTCAGTGTCTGATTATTAGCACAAAATATTACTTCTTGAGGTTAAGGATTCCCTGCTCCCCCAAGAACTACTATTGCTCTTTTTATTGTCATATTAGTATCCAACATTAAAATCAGGTTTTTTATAAAATGTTATAAATTATCTTCTCACAGTATTGTTCTCTAAAATATTAGGACTTTCGAAATGCTGAAATCTTGAAAGTGGAAGGCAGCAATGACAGCTGCTGTTAGGTTGAAGCAAAACATTAAAAGGCATGTTTGCAAAAGAGTTTAAGAACTTAAGAAATTACTATTCTTGCTGTTCAGTGATCTTCAGCTGGAGGCCTTATGCCCTTTCCCCAGCGAGCAATGAGATGCTATGTCAGGGCATGTGGAGCTCAACATGCATTTTAATGCAAATCTGAGCCTGTTTACCCCTTCATATAAGGTATAAGGTCTGGTCTGAAGTGCTCAAAGAGGGCTTAGATAACTCTTTGCAGCATCTCAGCTCTGGGGATGTGGTTAACTTATGCTGAGAAGCTGAAACAAGCGATGGGGATAGCATTATGTTAACTGCTGCTATTTTTCTCCAAAGAGATCATGTGATTATATATGTGTAAATATTCAAATTTAGCATCCTTCTGTTTCAAAGAGCTGATTCTGTGTAACAACAATTTTTTTTTAGATGACTTCTACACATTTGCTGAATTGCACCCACACTTTGCAGAAGACTATCTCTATGCTGATCAGATGGGAGCTGAGAGCAGCTTGGAGACTTCATCTCTTTCTGCTCCTAATGGTATCTGTACTGACTTCAGCCCTGACAACACTGAAGATAAAAACAAGCCCCTGCAGAAGAAACTGAATTAACACTGCAACTCTTACCTTCCTCTCCTGGTGAGAGGGTTGTCTTTTCTTGGGATTTTCATAAGTCACTCCAATTATACAGCAAATACCAGTTTTGTGTGTGAAAGTTCTTCTACCTTAATACCATTCTTTGAATCATATGTGCTGTATTTAACAACATGTTCCAGGTTACTTTGGGAAAAGTGTTTTTATTTTTTTTGAAAAGGTCTTTGAAAGGCAAAAATGTGAATGTGCTTCATTATTAATGTTCATATTTAAAAGGAAGCGGCACACTTATTTATATTCCATTGGTTAGTTTCCTGTACAAAGTGTCGCACAAACCATGCATGTAAAAAGAAACTGTAGCTACTATGGTGTTAAGTGCACTTTGGTGATTAGTGTTTTCCCTAGTTATGGGAATGTTTATTTGGGGCCAAACTTTGCTGTCCATATTTGCATAGCCAGTCCTGTTGACTTCAGTTGGATTATTCTCTTGAGCAGAGCAAGCATATTTTGGCCCTTTGTTTTGGTTTCAGTGAACAGTTTGGAAACAGTAATACAAAAACTTGCTAAGGATTACTTTTTATTGTTGAATGACAAAATTGTTTTTGTTTCAGCCTATTCCATGGTAGAATGAAAAGGAAAGGCTCCTAATCCCTCACCCCAACACTTTTCTACTGTAATCTTCCGGATGCAATTAAACATGAATTTTTTCCAAACTGACATGCCACATAACTGTTTGCAAATACATAACTAAAATGTGCTTTTCTCTTATAAGCAATTCAAATCACGTCCACATTTTAATGGGAGATGTTTATACAGTTGTATTTGATTTAGATTTATTGGGAATCACAGGTTTCTTTTGTAAGCAAGCCTGTACAGATAACACAGCACGGAACACATCATAAAAACTTCATTGTATCAGCTCAAGTTTGAAAAGGTTGCAGTTACTTCAGAGGCCAAGCCAGCAACAAGTTGCAGAACATCCTGAAGAAGTGCTAGTTAAATCTCTATAGCAACATTACATATACTACATGTAACGTATATGAAGCTTAAAATAGTTTAAAACTGTTAAAAAAACCCACCACACTTGTATTAGTAATACTTCTTATGTTTCCTTTTGTAAAGCCAGATGCCTTAACTACCACTGGAGGTCTCAGAGAAAAATCTAGATTATTATAAAACCACAGTGCTTCACTGATTAGTAGACGTGACAAAAGCCTTGAGGAGTAGGAAGGAGGACTCTGTCACAAAATAACTGTGATGGCAACTCTGCTTCCAAACAAAAAAATCCTTCAAGTAATTTCTATGACTAATTTTGTAGGGCTGTGGTAAAATATGATGGGTTTGTGATTGGAAAATTGTTGAGATTTGAATCTTCCACATGTTAGAGTAATTTAAAACTAGATTTGAAAGGGACGAATTTTAGCAGAAGGAAATCTGTTTGTACCAAATGCTTTTATAACTATTTTTTAAGTAGCAGGAGGTGTTTTCAAGCTCATTAGGGTATTGGAATCTGTCCTTAGAAATCCGTAACTGTATGTGGCAAGTCTCCAAACTGGAACTAGCTTTAATAAAAAGGGTAGGAGGAAAAAAATGTAAGAAAATATGCTTTCTGGGGGATATATGGACGTAATTATTAAATTTTTGATTTATCTAGGTAACACATGCCAAGCTGACAGGGCTGCAGCAGCAGACTGGCAGACAAGGTTTGAATTAAAACTGACAATGAAAAATAGGATAAATGGTTTGGAAAAATAAGGCATGAGAGAAACTGATCTTAAGCAGGAATAGTCAGCTGCACAGAGGAGGGAGTGGGTATTATTGTGTTACATCTTGGGGCAGGAATGGCACAGAGTATGGCAAAGTGAGCACTGTTAATTGCAGAAAAGATACTCGTGATAGTGGGATGCATCAGCAGTGTAGCCTGTGAGAAGCATGGTGCTATTTCTGCATGACCAAGGTGTGAGAAGACCTTACCTGAAGTACCTGTCCATGTTGGGGCATCTGAGAGAGATGGGGAGTGGCTGGATAAAGTCTGGAGGACAGAAAGTACTCAAAAAGAGAGATCAAAATTATCCTTTAATCCAAAGAAGAGGAGACTGGAGGAAGATGTGAAAACAAATATGGAAAATGTTGTTATAGAGAAAATAGGAATGCTCTTTTCTCCATATGGATGGTAGCTCCAGGCTTTTAATTTAAAAGGCAAGTTAAACATTAGGAAAATTTCCTTATAATACACCTAGTTAAGCTAAGGAGAATGGGTTATTCCAGGTGGGGTGAGGAGCCTGCCTTCCTTCACTGGATGTTTTGAAAACAGAGAAGACAGACAGCTAGGATAGAGACACTTGATTACGTTGATCATGCCTAGGGTCACAGGGAGGTATCCCTGAAGTCTATTTTTTGTGATTATACAGTATGCATTTAAGTCAGTATGTAAGGGAAGGCACATGTAGCCTGGGCACGTTGCATCTCTTCTACAAGGCTTTTCATGGCATGTGGCTCAACTTGGCTGTCTAAGATAGTTATCTTTTGCTTTGTATGTGAGCTTGGGATTTGAGAATTTCAGACTGCAAGGGGATGAGATAGAGTTCCCTGAGACGTGTCTGAAAAGAAGAAAAAGGTAAGCTTGTATCCCATGGACAACTAAGTGAGAGAAGCTCAAAGGAAGAGATACTCTACCCACAGCTGTGAAAGAGCAAAGGAAGATGATTGAAGCTGGCTGAATATGAGTGTGTCTAATTTGCATATATGTTGTGTGTGTATCTTGGGGGTCTGTTTTCTGAAAGCCCATAGGTTCGTTTGGCTTCATAATTTTTTTTGTGAGGGAGATGTTTTTAAATTGTGGTGAGTATAATAGCTGTACTTGTGTGCAGCTAAGCTGTACAGAGTGACTGAAGGGCACTGCATCCTGTAATAGATGGGCCCTTAAACAGACGCCACACTGCATGGTGAAGAGGCACTGAAAGTCCTGTGTGTCCGTGAGTTTAGACCAGAGCTACCTGCTGAAGAAGGCCAGCGATTGACTGGTGAGCAAGTACTCTCGGTGGATGAAATAATTTAAAAAAAAAAAAAAAAAAAAACATAATGCAAAACAACACTTAGATTCTGGAATGAATTGTGATTCTTTCTCTTTTGAGAAATTACTGAATGAGGTAGAGATGTAAATAGGATGAATGATAAGGTGAAGGATCAGCCTGCATGGAAACAGATACCACATCATGTCACTAAAAGCTGAGATCAGTTAATATAATTCTAGTGATTTTAGCTCCTGTAGAATATTAAGGTATAATATTAGACTGCTTTGTAGTGAGAGAAAAGCCACGTTACCACAGGGTTGTGAATTTAGGCTCTTGAGAGCTAAGACCTGTAGCACATCACATGATTGCCTCAGTATTCATTACAACTCATCTATCAAACTCTGACTCCTGAAGTGTTTTAGTAGTTCCCCACGAGAAGCCTTTTTAGAAGGCACCTGACTTAGAGCAGCTGGGTTGTGACAGTCAAGTTTTAGTGACTTGCTGCAAAGTCAGGGTAGAATTAAAAACTTCCTTTCCCCTTCATCACACATTGACACAGAAATTCTTTCCATTAAAATATTACAGATTTTACAGACAGATTGTTATATTTTAACTTGTGGTATCAACAGCCCCTAAATTTACAGGGAGAGATACGAAGAAATTACTTCAGTTCTTTGCAACTATTTAACTTAATACATGATCCTTACACAGAAAATGCAGGGGTGTGAAGGCGTTTGATGTTTCTGATGAGCATTTTTCTCCTGTTATGTAATACTGCCATCCCTTGCCAGAAGAGCTCTTGCATCAGCCTGAATTTTTACATATTGTATGAGATACACAGCCAAAGCTTTGCTATTCTTGTATGGCTCAACAAATATACTCTGTGTTTTGAATATATTTAAAGTTACACAGAAAACCGTGATATCTAAGATACCTGAAGTTTCTGGGTTTTGGTTTGGGTTTTTTTGCTTCGTTTATCTCTCTCTTCTAACATAATGAAACCCCACTAAACCCAGACATGTTTAGGAGCTGCAGAGCATGTTTAAACCACTGTCTCTACCACAGTATGGCAAGTGTTATTACAAATTTTTCAGAGTCCACTGCTGTAAGCAGACATACTTAAGAGGCTTTATAGGTAATTTATAAGCCTTATGGAGAAACTAGGCTGTGCACTAGTTTTATTTGAATTAATTACACTGTACATTTCAATGCATTTATCTTAGCTAGAATATTCTTAGCATGATAAATACTGACCAGGCTTGTGTGTGTTTGCTAATCCCACTTAGAAGGTGTAAATCCTTAGGCCACAAAGGTTGAAAAGGAGACAGAAGGAAGTGATGCAACCTCTTTAGTGACAAAGCTGCCAGGAGTAAAAAGAGCTAGGATTCGCACAGAGCTCTTTATTAATATTTTCATGCAAACTGAATAGCTTTGTTAGCGCTGGGCTGGCTGGAATATTTTTATAGTCATAAAATGTAGTAAGCATTTTTCTAGCAAAGTCATTGTTGGACTTCAATATCTGATAAATTTTATAAAGCAGATGTGGTTTTATTATTTTTGAGTTCCCTGATAAGACCTTCTTTGGTACTGCCATTAATTCTTCCTGCTTTTATATTACCATGTGGTAAGTACAACTTTTCATGTTAACTATTGTCTCTTTTTCTGCCCTCTGCTCTTTCAGAAATGGAATTCCATTAAAAAAAAATAGGGGAAGACAAAAAAAAAAACCAGCACACCCTGACTTAAAGAATACTAGTTGCAAAACTAGCAGCACATGCTGTAGATACTATGATCTTAGGGAAAAAGAAAAAAAAAAAAAAAAAAAAACCAGAAACCACACCACCATAAGCACAGCTTTGCATATGTTAATGGGACTAAACAAGAATGGAAAGAAAACAAAATTCTGATTAAAAGCTCTGACCAAGTCAGTTTCATTCTTCTTTAGGTCAGAGTGTGGGTTATAAGACCTTCTGAAATGTTGCATTTTGCTTAATAATGTGAAGCCTCTGGGGTTTTTTTCTAGCCGCCCTTTCATGAGTGCTCCAGAAATAAGAAGTGATGTATGTGCTGCCCAAGAGTTCTAGCAAAACTGAAGTTCAGCTCCTAAAGCCATAATAAGACACAGAAGTTCCTTGTGAACCAAGCATTTCAGATACTTTGCTACATTTTAGGTATCTGAACGTCACCTCATTTGGAAAACTTAAATTACCAAATTATTCTGGATAGATCATTACAAAAAAAAAAAAAAGGGAGGAAGAGTAAGAATGGCAAGTAGGAATTTGTCATCAGTGCCATTAATTAAATCAGTTATTATTCAGTCCAGCAAAACTGCAAGATCTGTTTCACATATGAGCAGGAAGGCTGAGATTGTCACGTAGGTAATTTTGCTATCCTGACTAAATAGAAATTAAGCCAGCTGGTCCTCAGTCAGAAGATGATTTCTTGAAGGTACTGCAGCATCATGTATCCAAGTAACATCTTGGTCACCAGCAGTGCAGCCAGTGAGATTTAATCTTCTCACCCTGCCTTTTTCATGTGAGTTTCGGAAAAAAATATTCAAACCTTGACACCACTCAAACCTTGTAAGATCTTAAAGGTAAAATCCTCCAGCACAACCTCAGAGGTGATCAACAAAGATGATCGTTCTGTGCTTATAGCTACAGCAGTGAACTGGGTATACATGTTAGTCACCAACACCTTGTGATCAAACAATGCATAACTTATATAATACTGGTGTAAAACTACTGAGATAACACAGCAGCGAGCAGGTCATCCATTAGATGTGCTGGGGCTTGGGTCTGTAAGTATTTCCTGCATCTCCCAGTGCTCAAGTTACAGCAGTTTCTTTCTCTAGGAAATGTTTCAGGTTTATTTCAAGATAATAAACTTTGACTTCTAGTGGTGGAGTGATTTGTTTTGTAGAAAGCAGCTTCTTTTCCCCCAGATGGTATGATGTGCTTTATCACATGTAATGGGATTAAACTGAAGTGGGTGATACCAAGAGAGGAGAGGATGTAAGAGGCTTATAAAATGGAGGGTTTGTGTTTCTGCGAGATATGCTAAGACATTTCTGAGCAGTTGACACTGCCTGGATTGTCTTGCAAGATTTTTAGGCAGAATAATTTTACTAGTTGTGTGATGGCAGTGGCTGCTTATTCCATTCTCCTTAGCAGAGTGGCAGAGCAGAGCACTCCTGTGCAGGTTGGCTTTGGGAGGCCATCTGTAACCAATACTGACATATTTGCAGTTTTCAAATGATCAGTCTGAGAACGGAAACAGAAGAATCACCTTAGCACAGATTGCACCTTAATTAACAGTAATTAACTGTTAATTATCTTATCTGTTTGGGGTATTTGTTTTTATGAACATAATTGTCACGTTGCTTGATTCTGAGCTAAA
Organism: Cephalopterus ornatus; assembly: GCA_013396775.1. Classification (NCBI taxonomy): domain Eukaryota; kingdom Metazoa; phylum Chordata; class Aves; order Passeriformes; family Cotingidae; genus Cephalopterus; species Cephalopterus ornatus. The sequence goes on along the minus strand of VZRE01005981.1, from coordinate 7,952 downwards.
TTGCACAGAGCCATATGAACATTAAAGCTCATTTGAGATTAGCTTGGGGATCTCAAAAAAGGGTGCTGTATGATAATCTGTCAGTAAAATGTTACATTTCAGGTTTTTTACTTTGACTAAAAATGTTAGACGCAAGAGGAAAGTCCTAATGACTTTTGTAATACTCTATTTTTATACTGTCAGTGGGGTGTTATTTAAGAATGCCAGTTCTGAGCCAAAGTCAGCTGGAGAAAAATCAGGCTGAACTTCTGATCCCAAACCAGCAAGTAGAAAAACCCATCAAGGCTAGCATGGCAGCAAAGCTTTTACTCTGCAGCTGACCTTTCCTGACAGTAAAGAAGGATCTTTTCTGTGTCTTGGGCTGGTGAATTTGGTTTACGGTATCTCTAGTTCTTGCTTGTGCTGTCTGTTCTTTGTAGAGGGAGCGTGAGGGAGACCCTGTTGCCTCTGAGGTGACATTCACACACCTTTCTCCCTGAGCCACAAGTGGCAGCCGAATATTAAAGTCCTGTTCTGCTAATGCCACCCAAAGCTAAGGGTCCATGTACTGTTTTAGCTTGTGCCTGCTGTTAGGTAAAGGGTTGCTTTTTCTTTTCGCACACTTCAGCCATTGCAGATGTGTCCAGGTGACAGCAGGTCTGAAAGAGCTTATGAGATTCAGTTTGTTCCTGTGAACAAGAAATCAAATTTACAAGTACAGTACAATGAAACCTTGAGTGGGATTGACTTCTGACTCGCTGTATCACTTTCAGTGTGAGCCTGTTCACTTCCGAGTTCCAAATACAGAATCTATAAATGCGATCGCAGACAAAAAGTCTCGTGGATGCTGAAGAAAGCTGACACTCAGACACTTTTCATCCTACCATGGTATTGGAAATGAAATTCATCTGACAGTAGGTTGTTTCTAAATCTACGAATGTATATGGGGAAAACCCAAATACATATCTTTTATTCAATATCCAGCATGAAGACAATTTTGTATTTTAAATGCTAAAGAAATAAACTTTTAAAGATCTTTTATGCCCTAAGTATATATATTTTTTTGGTTTTTTCTTTTGTAATGAAGTTCAAGCAAAGTATTTCTTATATTTCAGAAGGGACACTTAGATAGCCAGTGCTGTACTTTCCAGACTACAAGAACAGCTTTAAAGTAAACATCTGAAAATGAAATTGTATTTTTAAATATGTAAATTAGAATTCCTTTAAGTCAAACATGTCTCCTTAGCAATTGTATATACTTAGACAAAAAGTGAAACTGTTGCAGCTGCTTGTCTCTCTAGTTGTTTGTGTTTGGTGATTTGTTTATATTGCTTTCTCAATTGCTCTAAGGATATTAAGAGCTCCATGTAAATCAGCAATGTTAGAAATAGAAGTCAGAAGTAAATTTCTTAGAAGTGGCAGACTTTGTTTCCTGGATGAGGACCAAGACTAAGCAGCAGCTAACCTTGTATTACGTACTGTAGAACTTCAGTGTTGCAGCATTGTGCTGAAAGTATTTGACATCTGTTCAACGGGACCACTTCCTAAACCTTTTTGTAATTCCCAGCATCTCTCGAGGTGTGTGACACATTTCTAATTTGATCACAAGTACTAGTTCATCTCTTTGGAAGAATAAAACTGAGTAATCAACAAGCTGAAAAATAATTCAGAAAAAAAAGTTTTTGATCTCTTGAATTATTGTTGAATTTGCATTGAGGATATCATTTCTATATTTTGGGAAAAAAAGTATTGCTATGTTTTTGAATACACTTGAAACTTTAAATGCAAAAGCAGAAAACCTTTTAAATTATCAAATGTTGGAATTTTCTCTTACCACTACTGAATCCAAGTTAGGCACTGCCATGAAGAGGATGCTTTCAGTTGGAAACCTGTGCTGACAGAGCAGGAAGCTGTTTTGTAGGAACTCACTTGCAAGGTCTCACATTTTTGTTCCATCAGAGGTACAACTTTTGTTGACTTGAAGGCTGTTCAAGCAGACCTGGTGTGTTTAAAGACCCATACTGACTGCAAGCTTCTTATTATAAGAGCCCTTGGATATGCAGTGTAAATCTGTAATGATATATAGTGCTACTGGATAATAATGATCTGAATGCATATTTTCTGCTGTACATTTCCCTCATGTGGCTCCTATGATACGTGTACATAGACTATTACCTTTGCACTGAACTGACTATACTTCATAAATGAAGAGCAAAAACAAGTAGTGTACTAAAGATGACTGTATCTCGTGGTTCCAATTGTGGAAATACTTTTGCAGAACAAAAGGTATAGCTTCAGTGCTACAAATTTGATTTTTATATTTTTTATTAACATGCATGGAAGACTAAGGATAATATTTTTTAAAAATGAACTTGGTTTTTGTACATTTTTCAATGTTTAAAACTATATGATTTAACATTACCTCTGAATACCAGTGATCAGTAAATTTTTAAAGGAAATACCTCAATTTGAGTGTTCTTCTCTTGTTAGTTGTCTGATAGGTTGAAATGGACTATAGCATGTGATGAAGTGAGCCATATGATGTAGATGTCTAAACTGTGCTATGGAAGGCATATGATGATTTACTAAAAGGGAACTAAATGATACACTACAAGTGTTGATGTGCAGTTACACATTCATGGCTCATTCTTCCCAACTGGACATTTTCCTCATGAATGGCTTGTAAATCGAATTTTCAGCGTGAAGCCAAATTAAAAATGAAACAAAAAATGTTTGGTTTCCTCTGGATTTTGTTTTAGATTTTTTTTTTAATAAACAACAAGGTTTACAATAAGGGAAAGGATACAAACCTTATCTGTGAATGAGTCTGTATATGTTTAGATTTGCTTTGTTGATATATGTTCTCTGTCAGTGTGTGTAGAAAACCAGTGTTTCTTTACCTGACAACTGGGAGCATGAAATATAGGGACTTAAGGGGGAGGTTTGTGGGGGAAAAAAAAGGAAAGAAAAAAAACAATATCCCTGTGTGACAGCGATTTTGACTCCAATTCTATTTTGTGTGCTTAAAGAAGAATATTGAAAGATCAAAAAATATTTGGAAAAGGTGCTCCAGAACTCTGGAGAATAAGGCTGTCTAAATTAGACTGAAGCAGCTCTGGCTACTTTTATTTATCCAGGGAATAGCCAAGAAGGGATCCAGCACCTCAGATGCCTACCTACCTGAGAACTTGATAATGGAGGGTGGAAAAAAGGCATACTCTGAAGTCCAGTGGATATAAGCTGAACCATTAAGAATACAAGTGAAGCACTGGGGAACGTTACCAGATAAATTACATACATTCATCATGATGTGAAGATTTCAAGGGAAGACTTGTGTTTTTCCTAATGTTATTCTCTAAAGTGATGGAGGAGTTGTGATTTAACCTCAGCTGGCAGCTAAGTACCATGCAGCTGTTTGCTCACCCCTGGTGGGAAGAGGAGGAGAACTGAGGGGTTAAAAAAGGAAAACTTGTGTGTTGAGATAAGAACAGTCAGGGTCAAATCCCCAAACTGGAGTGGCAGAAACAATGCACTGATGAGCATATAGTCGCTATAGAAGTGATAATACAGTGTTATATAGCAATTAACATAGAATTTCATGCATTGGCTGTTTTTATCCAAAATCAAATCCCCTTGAGGTACACATTGTAATTCCCAATCCTTCCACGTTACCCAGCGAGTGCACCCAGGTCCTTGAGCATCAGCAGTCCCACAGATGGGTGTTCCTTTGCCTGAGGCAGGAGTAACCCAGATTGTTTTCCCCAGCCTATCTTTTACATGCACTACAGGAACTTTATCCCCTTCTACAGTAGGTGGAAGTTTTGATTGAGCAGGGCCAGCTCAGCTGGCAGATGCCCTAGTGTTGATTAACCACGTGGCATTTGCTAAATGTGTATCCTGATGTTGGAAGGTCCCACCTTGTTTTGCCTCTTCTTCCTGTTCTTGTGGTGACCTCGCTTTGTTCTCCTTTACTAAAGAAGCTGATTTTCATGTGCGTAGGGGCAACTGATGCCAGCACAGGCTGGCTCCCTGGTTCAGGTGCTGTGCCTGTCACCAGGGTTGGAGTAGCCTCAGTGCCTGTCAATGAGGTTGGAGTAGCTGCAGTACCTCTTGTCTTGTCATCAGATTCAGAGACCTTCTTTTCCTCTTGAGGGTAATGAATAATGTCAAAGAATAGCTGAGAGGCCTGGGCCAGGCCCCAGCACGTTGCAATCCTTTGTGCCTCTCTGGAATAGACAGGGTGACAGCATACTTTTTCCAGATGTTTTACTAGCTTTTCCAGATTCTGCACTTCCTGAAGGGTGAAGTTCCAATATGCTGGAGATGCCCACTGTCCTAGGTACTTGCCCATGCTATTCCACACACCCTGCCACTCAGAAATATCCAGCCCCAGGGCAAGTCTCTGGCTAGGATTCTTAAGTAGCTGTTTAACCTTAGACCAGACCTGGAACATATGCCAGAGACATAGCAATAGGAACATGCTGGTTTGAACAGCCCAAGGATATTCAGAATTCTCAAAAGGTATCTCCTCCATGGATCGGGTCTCCGAGGAAAAAAGGTAAAGGTGTAATTCCTAATAGTTTCCAATAAATGGCGCGCAAAGTCCAGAGCTGATGGCAATGCTGAGTGCAAACCCTAGATTAGTTTCAAGTCCAGCCATTCCATCATATCATAAGACAGAATTACAGAGTACCTTAAAATTGTAACCTTGGCCTGGTTGCCATGGGTAATAAACAGCGTAAGAGGGAACACAGACTGCAAGTAAGGCATCACATTACGCAACTTTAAGAACAAGCACACCAACTTTAATAGCAAATAAATCAACAGTGCGACCAGCAGCTATTAAACTAATAATGCTTATATTTGTTCTAATGTGTTCTTGTCTGATTTGTTGTTATCTTAACCCACTGGGCCCCACATCAGATGCCAAAAAGAACTGTTACAGTTTAACCCCTGCCAGCATCTAAGTACCATGCAGCCACTGACATTCCCAACCCCCTTCTCCCCTAGTAGGATAGGCAGGACAATGGGAAAAAGGTAAAGCCCATGGATTGGGATAAAAATAGTGTAATAATTTAAATTAAATAAAATATAATAATATTATAATAGTAATTGTAATGAAAAGGGAGTCAACAAAAAGAAATAAAACCCAAAAAAGACAAGTGATGCACAATACAACTGCTCACCACCCTATGATCGGTGCCAGACCCTGTCCCCAAGCAGCAATTGGCCCCTCCCAGCCAATTCCCCCTATATATATACTGGCATGACGTCCTGTGGTATGGAATATCCCTTTGAACAGGTCAGCGGTCCCAGCTATGCTCCCTCACGGCTTCTTGTGCACCTCCTCACTGGCAGAGCATGGAACACTATAAGCCCTTGATTTGGGTTAAGCACTGCTGAGCAAAAACCCAAACAATCAATATTATTCTCATACTAAACCTAAAGCATGGCACCATACTAGCTACTAGGAAGAAAACTAACTCTGTCCCAGCTGAAACTAGGATAGGCGCGGATGCAGATTTTGAGTATTTTCTTTTGCCTGAAAGAGTCTTTTCAGTCTTTTGTGTGAAAGAACAGACATCTGTAGATGATAGCAAATGCGTGTAATTTCATTCTAAGTAATAAAAAAGATTGAATATTGTATTTGTCTAAAACACAATTTAATCTAGTTATTTCTTCTTTCAGTAAGTCCTACTAGTCATGCAGCAATGTGGCATGCTTTCTTATGAAAAGCTTTAAAACTTCAACTTCTTTTGCTTAAATATATTGTTGCTTTTTCTTTTGCTCTAAAATGCAAATAACTTAAATGTTCTATCTTATGAAAGTAAATTAAACTAGAAAACTATTCAACTAATGCCAGAGGATGCAATCAGAGTGTGGTGCACTTTCACAAATGCTTATTCATTACAAAATGGAAGTGATTGATGTAATTTAAATAGTACAGATGTGTAAATGCACAAAATGCATGCCAGATTTCTTTCTTCCAGAGGTAAAGATTCCCCTACCTGATACCATCTTGATTTAATCCTGTTTTCCCCCACTGCGTGCCTCAGGGTTTCTTGAGGCCTGCCAGAGGTGACAGGCTATAGCCCTGGCTTTGCTCTGCCCTGGCAGCAGAGCTCTACTCTGCACCTCCTGCCACTGAGCTGCTTGGATCAACAGGGAACCAATGGGGGTCTAAATCTGCAGCCAGCCTCTCCTTGCTGCTCTCTTGTTTTGGCATCTTTTCAGGTGACAGGGTCTCTCCTAAGGTAGCAGCATGAACTGTGAGACTCCATATCAAGCCTTCTTCTCCACCTTTGTCTTCCCACTTTTCTCTACCACTCTCTCCTCTTAAAGAAGATATCCATCTTCATATTCCCCCGTGGTATTTCAAAGCTCCATGTAATCTGCCATGCACTTATGATAACACCCCAAAATACCTGAGCCCTTCACCTGCCCGAGTGCCTGTTTTCAACCTTGTCTGTGTTGCAGGGAAACTCCTGGTTGTGCCACCTCACTGAGCAGTCACCTCTAGCCCATGCTTATGCCTCTTCTGCCCCAGGTACCTTCTGCCCGAGCCCCTCAACTGAGCTGTACTTGAGGTACATACCCATGCCACCACTTTCTCCTGATTGCCCCCATATGAGCACATACAAGGACCACAAGAAATGCTCCCTTTTCTCTCCCAGCAAAGGGCCTGGAAGAATATTCCCAGCTCCCTTGAGGGACAATGTTTGGTAGCTCAGGCCTACAAGAGCAGAGTGTGACTGCTTGGCAGGTGCGCTGCCCAGAGGCTGCTTCTTCAGCTCCTGACAGATGGACACCTTCTTCTGGATTCTGCCACCGTCCTTCGCTGTTTGCTCCTGTTCACGAAATCACAGAATATTCTTAGTTGAAAGGGACCCACAAGGATAATTGAGTCCAACTCCTGGCTCTGCACAGGACCATTCCCAAGAATCACACCACGTGCCTGAGAGCATTGTCCAAATGCTTCTTGAACTCCATCAAGCTTGGTGCTGTGACCACTTCCCTGGGCAACCTGTTCCAACCCCCCACTACCCTCTGGGTAAAGAATGTTTTTCTAATATCTAACCTAAACCTCCCCTGACATGACTTCAGACCATTCCCTTGGATTCTGTTGCCGGTCACCACAGAGGAGAGATCAGTGCCTGCCTGTCTTCTTCCCCTCATGAGGAACTTGTAGACGGCTGTGAAGTCTCCCTCAGTCTCCTCTTCTCCAGGCTGAACAGACCAAGTGACCTCAGCCACTCATATGGCTTCCCCTCAAGGCTCTTCACCATCTTCGTTGCCCTCCTTTGGATGCTCTCTAAGACCTTAGTATCTTTCTTTTATTGCACTGTCCAAAACTGCACACAGTACTCAAGGTGAGGCCACGCCATGGCAGAGTAGAGCAGAAATGGTTTGGTTTGGAAGTAACATTAAAGATCACCTAGTTCCCACCCCCCTGCGGTGGACAGGGCACCCTTCCCCTAGACCAGGTTGCTCAGGGCCCTATCCAACCTGGCCTTGAAGTGTTGCTCCTTTCCTTTCCCCGACTTTTTTTTTTTTCACCATATTACACTACCTTGCAATCTGTGACTGCATATCAAAGGTAATTTTTTGTTAGGCCGCCAAAGGATATTTCTACATTTATTGTTATTGTTGTTGTTATTACAACTATTATTGTTACTATGACAACAATTATTGTTATTGTTGTTATTATTACCTGGGGGTGCTGGTCAACAGCCAGCTGAACATGATGATACAGCCCACGGCATCCTGGCCTGTGTCAGCAATAGCGTGCCCAGCAGCACCGGGGGAGGGATTCTCCCCCTATACTTGGCACTCGTGTACGAGCCCACACTTTGAGTCCTGTGTCCAGTTCTGGGCCTCTCAATTCAGGAAAGACATTGAGGGTCTGGAGCAGGTCCAGAGAAGGACAACAAAGCTGATAAATGATCTGGAGCACAAGTGCTGTGAGGAGAGGC
>VZRE01005980.1:308-12227 GCA_013396775.1 Cephalopterus ornatus | reverse complement strand
TGGGAACAAACACCCTCCAATCCCAAGTGCTTTGGGAACAGACAATTCCAATCCCAAGGGAATGCCCCCACCACTCCAGGAGCTCCCTGCCACGGTCTGAGCCCAATTATCCTCTGCGTCCTCCCTATGGAATGGGGCTCCCTCAGCACACCCCATAACCACATCCAACACCCCCCTGCCTGCATTCCTGCCCAGCCCATTCCCACATCCTCACTTAAAATTCCTAAACACGGGGTTATCCCACCCCAGGTCAGGTCTCAGTCCCAGGAAAATGCAGCCGCACGCATTCCCAAGGTTGGGAAGAGGGTCCACACCAGTTCCTCTCCCCCATTACCTCTGGAAACATGGAATCACAGAGTGGTTTGGGATGAAAAGGACCTTGAAGTCTTAAATCTCAAGATCCAGTTCCACCTGGATTTTCATGGGATGCCTCCCGCTAAACCAGGTTTGTCCAAGGCCGGCCCAACGACGCCTGAAGTGGGAATTAAAAGGATTGATCCCCAAACCATCCATGAAAAATTCACTTCTCAGCCCTGGGAGTCTAAAACAACCAGGTTGGTGCTTCCCTAAATCCCAGCAATTCCCCCTGGATCCAGCTTTTCCACAGAGAGTTCAACACCTGCCGGCGAACAAGGATTTGAAAGCCTCTGGCACTTCCAAGGGGGTTCCGGCCCTTCCCGAAGGATGAGGGCACAGGGTTTTCCTGGAAGTTCAAGGGATAAAGGTCCATTGTGCTCCAGAGGGAGACAAGGAAGAGCCTCCCCGGGAGCACAACAATGATCCCATGGGAGCTTCCCCGGGAGCGGAAAGGCCGGATCGGGGCTGCCGAGGAAGGAGCCAACAAAGACTTGGGAGCTCTGTTTGGAAGTGGGAATGCCTGGAACAAAACCAGGAATAAAACCGCGTGCAGGGACACCCCCAGGCTGCAGCCAGGCAGGGAAAAAAACCCTTTTTTAGGGATTTTTTTAGGGTCCCCAGCCTTTGAAGATCCAGGTTTGCTCAGCGGGAGCTCCAGGGGGTTGATCCCAGGAAGGGAGGGGTGAAAATCATGGAATGCTGTGGTGGGAAGGGACCATAAGGATCTTGTTCCACCAGGGACACCTTCCACTACCCCAGGTTGCTCCAGCCCAGCCTTGGACACTTCCAGGGATCCAGGGGCAGCCACAGCTTCTCTGGGAAATCCATTCCAGGGCCTCCCCACCCTCCCAGCCAGGAATTCCTTCCCAACATCCCACCAAGCCCTGCCCTCAGCCATTCCCTTTGTCCCGACACTCTCTTCCCATATAAAAATCCCTCTCCCTCCTTTTCCAAGCCCCTTTGAGGTACTGGGAGGGTTCAGTTGGGAACAGGAGACTCCACCACAACCAGAGGGAGGGAAAAAGGGGGAGAGAGACTAGGAAACTTCCCTGGAACGTGCTCTCACTGAAGCCCTTAGAAGCAAACCTTCCCACCCAAATCTCCAGGGAAAAAGGGATCGGGGACAGAGGGATGAGTTTGCATCTGCTGGGATCCTGCTCCTCACCCACCCCGTCAGCTCCCAATCCAGGATCTTCTCCTACAGCAACTAATCATCCCCCTTCCCTCCCCGCTCCCTAAGGACAGGCCCATCATTCCCAACCAGCGATCCCTAGAGTTTACATCCACGTTTTTCCTGCAGGGAAAAAACTGGGCCTGAGGGTTCCCTGCGGGAATGACAACCCCGGCTGCTGGTTGTGTGCATCCAGGGAAACACCAGGAAAAGCAAAACCCGACCTCGAGCTGTGGATTTGCCACCAACATCCCCCCAAATCCCACTCCAGGCCGCTGCTATTCCCAGTTTTTGCTTGTGGAGCTTTGGGAAGCAGAGGCAGAGCTGCTTTGTAAGGAGCGGAATCCAGAAGATTCCCGGAATCCCCCTTTATGGGAGGGACAAAGTGACCCCCCCGGGAGGGCACTGAACACTAATCAGCTGCTGGAAAAGCGGGATCTGGGCTGAGAAGTGGGATTCTGGCCCCAAACTGGAGGGATCTCCCCCCTCAGAGCTGCTGGAACCCCCCGAATTTCCACAAAATGCCTGGATGTGACCCCAGCCAGAGGCTCGGAATTCCAGGTGGCCTCCAGCAGCTCCAGAGGCTTTCACAGACACCCACTGATCCCAGATTTCCTTAGGGAATCAGAACTAAGCAGCCTGGAAGCACCTGAAGCCATTCTGGGGGACAATACTGGGAATCCATAAAAAACCCCCCCAATTAAACAGAGTGATCCGGGAAGGAGAAGAGTCCTGGAATAATCGAGAAGGGAAAATAAAGGCCGGAACCCAGGAATTACCAGGGAAGGGATAATAAAGGCCAGAATCCTGGAATAATCAGGGAAAGGAAAATAAAGGCCAGAATCTGAGAATTATCAGGGAAAGGAAAATAAAGGCCAGAATCTTGGAATTACAAAGGAAGGGAAAATAAAGGCCAGAATTCTGGAATAATCAGGGAAGGGAAAATAAAGGCCAGAATCTGGGAATAATGGGGAAGGGAAAATACAGGCTGGGATAATCAGGGAAAGGAAAATAAAGACCAGAATCCTGGAATTATCAGGAAGGGAAAATAAAGGTCAGAAACCTGGAATTATCAGGGAAGGGAAAATAAAGGCCAGAATCCCAAAATAAGCAGGGAAAGGAAAATACAGGCCAGGATAATTGGGAACGGAAAATAAAGGCCAGAATTCTGGAACAATCAAGGAAGGGAAAATAAAGGCCAGAATCCCGGGAGGTTAAAATACAGCCCAGCCTGGCAGTGCCCACCCAGGTGTCTGGAAATCCTTCCCTGTGCTTAATTTTTCCCTTTATTTTCCCCCTCCTCCCCCTTTATTCCATCTCTGCCATCCCCACAATTTTAGCTTGGGAAAAAAATTAAAAAAAAAGAAAAAAGCGGGAATATCCCTCACTGGAGAGAAATTGATGAGGAAAGTGGTTTTCCCCCTTTTACTCCAAGCAGGAATTCTTCCCACTCCCAAAACCGTGCAGGTCTCCAGAGTTCAGCAATCCTGGGATACGGAGGCAGGGAATCCCCGCACAAAAACTGGGCAGGGTTCTCCTCTCCGATCTCCAAGAATTCCTCTGGGATTCCTCTTGAATCCCCACATGGGATCCACGTCCTGTCACACTCCAACTCCTCCCTGAAATCCCACCTCTGTTTCCTCATCCAGGAACTCCACGGGCAAAAAACCCAAGGGGGTTACAAAAAAGGAAAGAGGGATTTTATCCAGGTGTACCCGGATGCAGGACACAGCCCGAAGGAAAAAAAAACAGGGATGGGGCAGGAATTTGGCCCCAAAGCTGAGCTATGGCTCATGGGCTAAATTTAGTCCGGCCTGACTAAAGCGGCATGACCTAAAAACCCCGGGATGTGGCTTTGGTGACACCTGGGATGGGCCGGGCAGCTCCAGCCACTTCCTGGCACAGGAATGTGCACGTGGAAAAGCCCTGCTGGCTCTGGGATGAGCTGGGAGCCCCCAGGAGGGACACGGAATGGTTATTTCCCCACCTCCAAACAAAGGCTCTGCTCCGGACCCACCCCTTGGCTTCTAAAAACCGAGGGAATGTTCCTCAACTTCGGCCCCTCTTTAAGGGAATTTCCCGCAGCAGATCCCGCAGGATCCCAGCCCCATCCAGGCAGCCTTTTCCTGGGATGCTCAGCAGCAGATTCCCGGCTGATGTTTGAATTCAAACCTCCAAAGGATTCTGGAATTCCCCCTTCCCAACTCTCATTCCTTGTGCCTTCCGAGCCTGGAAGAGAGCAAGGAGGGAAGATCACACAGGGAATGTCCCGATTCCAAGGGATTTTGGGAACTTTGGGAGCCCCAGAGGACAATTTCAGGACTCACTCCCTGAGCTGGGCATGTTCTGGGATTCCCAAAAAACCAAAGCAACGCAACTGCTGTGTTCCGTGGTTAATTGTGGAATTAACGGATTATGGGATTAACCCCGGTGTGTCCCAGCAGAACCAAGCCCAAAATGACACAGCTCCCAAAAAAAACCTCCACGAAATTCCACATTTATCAGCACAGGGCTGGAAGTTTCAGCTGGGACAAGACACAGAAATTATGGAATCATGGAACAATTTGGGCTGGAAGGGACCTCAAAGGTCCCTAATTCCCAGGGAACCCTCCACTGGAGCAGGAGTGCTGTAGCACGGGCTGTTCTCCCACGCCATTCCCACATGTCCAACCAATTCCACAGGAAAACCCACCGAGAGAAAGGCCCCACATCCACTTCCATGATGTTGGGAAGAGGCACCAGGAGCATCCAGGCTCTCCCAAATCCCCTGGAATTCCCCCTCGACCCCCCTTTCCTGCTGGGACTAAACTGGGCCAACAGGCAAAGCTTTCCTTAATCATCAGTATTTTCCAACTCATCCCAACTGAAGGGATGGAAAATCCCGATTTTTCCCAGAGAACTGGTGTTTAAGACGCTCCAGCAGGTCCCACACCAACTCCAGATCCCAACACAAGGATCACATCCTGGAATTCCAATGCACACAAGGAGTCAAACGCTNTCTCCTCAACAAGTTTCCCCCCCACGAATCTCTAAAACTGGGTTTAGGACAGGTTGGGCAGGGGGCTGGATCCGGGCTTTGCACATTCCCGGATTTTGGAGCAGAAAGGGAAGGAAAACCAGGGAAATTAAAGAAAAAAAATTCAAAAAAAAAAAAAGGATGAAATCAAAAGGATTTTCCCCAAATCAATCAGGTTGGGACTGGCCGGGAGCCAAAGGCAACTCCAGGATTCCCAGAGGAGCCGGGAATTCCCACCCCTGGGAGTGCCCAAGGCCGGGCTGGAGCACCCCGGGCTGGAGGCGTCCCTGCCCACGGCAGGGGGTGGGAATGCCAGGGATTTAAGGCCCCTTCCCACCCAAACACCCCAAAATTCCACGCGCTGTTCCCACAGGTTCCCTCTCAGTGACCGTCTCCCAGTCCTGGGTCCCGCAAATCCAAACAGTTCCCTTCCCGAAAATTCCTTTCAAACCCAAACCCGGCTCTTTTTAAACTAAAAAGAAGAAACTCCCGTGGCTTCACACCCTCCCCCTGGGCTGAGCCAGGCCTAAGGAGCAGCCCCTAAATGTCACCGGCCCCTAAACCCGAGAGGAGTCTTAACTCCTCAACCACCCGGGGACGGGAGAGCTTCGTAAGCTCCGTTTTAAAGTATCTATTTTGATTAAGGATCAGTTTTAAACCACCATTTTGGTGTAGAATCAGTTCAAAAATTTTTTGATGTAGAGTCAGTTTTAAAACCCCATTTTGATGCAGAGTCAGTTTTAAAGTATCATTTTGATTAAGGGTGAGTTTTAAAACACCATTTTGTTTGTAGGATCAGTTTTAAACCATCATTTTGGTGTAGTATCAGCCTTAAAACCCCATTTTGGTGTAGTATCAGTACTAAACCCCATTTTGATGTGGAATCAGTTTTGAAGTATCAATTTTGATTAGGGATCAGTTTTAAAACACCATTTTGGTTTAGAATCAGCCTTAAAACACCACTTTGGTGTCGAATCAGTTTTAAAACATCATTTTGTTTAAGGATCAGTTTTAAAGCACCACTTTGATTAAGGATCTGTTTTAAACCACCATTTTCATTAAGGATTTGTTTTAAATCACCATTTTCATTAAGGATCCGTTTTAAAACACCATTTTGGTGCAAAATCAGTCTAAAAATATTTCGATGTAGAGTCAGTTTTAAAGCATCATTTTGATTAAGGATGAGTTTTAAAACACCATTTTGGTTTAGAATCAGCCTTAAAACACCATTTTGGTGTAGAATCAGTTTTAAAATATCATTTTGTTTAAGGATCAGTTTTAAAACACCACTTTGATTAAGGATCAGCTTTAAAACACCATTTTGGTGCAGAATCAGTTTTAAAACCCCATTTCAGTGTAGGATCAGTTTTAAAACCCCATTTTGGTGTAGGATCAGTTTTAAAGTATCATTTTGATTAAGGATCAGTTTTAAACCCCCATTTTGGTGTAGAATCAGTTTTAAAACTCCATTTCAGTGTAGGATCAGTTTTAAACCCCCACTTCGGTGTAGGATCAGTTTTAAACCACCACTCTGACTGAGAATAATTTATAACCCCCTTTAGGAGCCACACGGTTTCCAGGCTCTGCTCAGCCCAGGTTTAAGTCCCGTCCCAGTTTTGCTGCTGGAAAAGCTCCGGCGTCCCCGGGACGGGCCCGGACCTGCCCGAGCCGGGCCAAAGCCGAGCCCAGGGCCCTCGGAAATCTGGTGGGGGTTAATCATTGATCCAGCTCTCCAACGGCATGAGCCCGGGAGGTTAACCCGGGATTCGGGGTTAGGATCGCACACTGGCTTTTACCTTTTGGGGGAAACACCTGGGTGACCCTAAAAACACATCGGGTTTAGGCAAAATCTCAGCTTTTAGGCCCTGCCTGAGCGTGTTTTCCCAGAGTAAACATCCCTAAACTCAGCTTTTTGTGCCAGTCCCGGCTCAGGGCTGGGAGCAGGGACATGGACACTGGTTTTCCTCTCTCCAGGCCATTTGTTCCTCAAGCATCACCTCATCTCTCTCCTTTCTCCTGCACTCCAACAGTCTGCCCCAAGCCAACAACTCCCTGGAATCTGGAAATAATGGAAAATCCATTCAGCAAACCCCCCCCTTCCAGAGGGGAGGACAAATCCCACCCCCTCAGGGTTAAACTCCTCTCAACTGGGGCAGGAATGCAGGTTTTTCCCACCAAAAGCACCGAGACAAACCGAAAATATTCCTTTTTAAGGGAGTAACAACCCCCCGAAAAAATCACTTAAAGCCTCGTTGACCCCCCCCAGACAATCCCAAAGGATTTGTTTTACGCTGGGAGGGTGGTTTCATTGGAGCAGTTATTCCAAGGAAAAAAAAAAAAACATCTGGAAAAACACATTTGAGCCTCTGGAAATGCTCCAAAATGGGTCCATCCCTTCCTCAGGCCGAGTCCCAGGAATATCTGGGATCTCCGTCACCCCCCGGCTCGGGATCAGGTAGGACCCATGTCCCTGGCTCTGGAATTCCCAGCCTAAAAGGGACTGGAGTTGCAGGACCACCAGCTCAGCTTGACAATGACTGGAACCCTCCCCACACATTCCAAGGAAATGCCCTGGGAGGGATCTGGTTCTCTTGGAAGAGCTGGATCCGTGTGCTCCAGGGAATAAGTCACGTGGTTTCGGACTCAAGGAGAGCCCTTGGAAGCTCCAAAATAAATCAGTGTCCGAGTCCTGGATCCAAACCCAGCCCCAGTTTGCAGGGAATTACTGAGGGAGACACAGGAAAAAAACCTCTGTTTTCCAAGAGAATAAATCCACCCTAAGTCTTGGATAGATCCTGAAAAAGGCTGAAGAACTGGAAGAGGATGGAGAGTGAAGATGAGGAGGCAGCTTTTAGTGGGAAGAGGAGAAGGAAAAGTCTGGGAAAAGGTTGGAAAAGGTGCCTTAGTGATGAGTAAGGGAGTGCTTTTGCTTCCCTGCAACAGCCATTCCAAGGATTCCAAGTGTATCCACATCAACAACTCTGAACATCCCAAGAAGGNNAAAAAGAAAAAAAAGGGGGGAAAGGAAAAAGGGGGGGGAGGGAAAAAGGGGGGGAGGGAAAATGTAAGGAAGGAAAAAAAGAGGGAAGGAAAAAAGCAGGGAACAAAGCCAAGTGTGCCCAAACCAAGGGAACCCATTTCCCTGGGATGTGGTAGGAGATGCAGGCTCCTGCTGGAATCCCGAGCCTGGAATCCCCCGGGATGTCACGGGAGCCCTGCTGTGGTGAGGACACACAAAGAGCTGCGCCCTGTGCTCGGCATTCCAGAAACCCATGGAGCCAACGGGCTGGGAAGGGGGAGCGGGGGGACCCACAGCTCCCCCGGGGGTCTGCCCCCCAAAATAAACCCGGGGGGCAGCAGTTGTGCCGCTGCAATGGAGCCCAGGACGGCAGGAAAACTCAGGCCCCTCTCCCTCAGCCTGGAGCCGCCCCTGGTTTAAGGAGGCAGCAAAGGCAGGAGCTGTTGGCCCGGGAATCTGCTCCGGCCTGTGGGATCTCCCCTGCCTCAACAGCCTGTGCTCTTTATCCCAGTTAGGCTCGGATTAAAGCTCAGTTTAAGAAGGGAACCAAGGACTAGGATGCACTGGGAACGCTCAGTTATCCCGGGATGGCTCCAGAGGCACCTTCCCTTCCCAACAGCCCAATTCCTGCCACTCTGCCTCCACGGAAGGGGAAAAACAACCCAAAGAAAACAGGGAAAAAGCCTGCCAGGAGCTTGGATTGAAGCACTGCTTTGCTCTCGCTTCCCAAGGGATACAGGACAGGGATCCCTTTGGGAAGAGGGGTTGCAGCCACCACTGCCCTCAGCATTCCATGGAGGGAGCTCCGAGGAACGAGCTGCCAGGGTGCTCCAGGTGAGCTCTGTGTGTTCCCATCCCTTGGGAAGGGGCCCTTGGCACCTGGCAGGATGTAAACCCCGAGCTTCCAGAGTGTCTGCACACCCTCCCCCAGGAATCCAGGGTGGGACAGGGATCTGGGATGTGTCTGAAGGAGTATGGATCACATCCTCCGGTTTGCCAGGAATCACAAGGGTCCAACGACCTCTGGGCTCTGCTTTCCCTAAGATTTCAAAACAAAATCCCCAAAACATAAACCCCACAAAGACAACAATCCCAGCAATAACCAGGATCAACCCCAGGCTGGAATTCCAGGGAGACGAAAGGTCATTTTTCCCTGGCAAACGAAAGGATGCAGAGCTGGGGTGGGGGGTTGGGGGGGCATCTCCTGCCTTAATCCCAGAGCTCCAGGACCTGCCAGGGTTTGGCAGGATCCGGAGCACTCCGAGCTGACAGGATCTGGCTGCTGCCGAGGAACGCTGGGCACGTGGGAGTCGCTTCCCAAAGGTTCCCTGGGATTGCAAGGGAGCCGTGATGACACCTCCAAACAATCCCCTACTACAGCTCCAGGCACAGCTTCCCTGGGAAAGCCTGCAGGAACACCCCCCTGCAGCGGGAAGAGGAGCAGGGAACGCCGTCTGCCGGGCGAGGCGCTTGTTCTCCCGAAACCCTGTGCTCGTTTTTGGGGGTGGGTTTTGAAACTGTTACAACAAAGAACCAGCCCCTAAAATCCGTTTAAGCAGCGTCTAGTGCTCTGAGGACACTTTAGAACCGGTACTAGAAACACAATCCTGCTGGAGCGCTCAGAATTCCAAAATCGCTGTTCCGAGTCTGGGAACGAGGCGAGGAAAGAGTTAAAACTCCCCAAAGGCAGAGGACTACAAAGAGCTTATTTCCCCTGTTTTCCTGATTTTAAGTAGGGCTGGGATGTCCAGCTACAACACACACGCTCCAGGCATTCCTGACCGAATCCATAATTCCCAATTTTATCTCCATGACTGCGGCAATTCCACGATGGAGCAGGTGCTCCCTGGGATTCCAGGTCTGCTCCACGAGCCTGAGCTCAGATATCCTCCACGATCCAACAGGCAAGGCAAACAATGGGAGAGAAAACTTAGAATTCCAGCCGATTTTTTGGGGACGAAACCCATCCAGCCACCAGCAAAGACACAGAATTCCACTCGACAAGCAGCAAGGATACCCTTGGAAGTTGTCATTTAGGCAACAAAGCTTATTTTTTGGTCCAGTTTGCTTGGGTTGGGCAGAGATTTGTGGACTTAAAAGTTCTCCCAACAACAGGCACCCGCCCCCTGAGCCACATTTACCTGGATTTATGGATCAAGCCCTGACCTGTGCCAGCATTTCTGATGGCTCTGGGAAGAAAGGGGGGGTGGGACTCTCCCAGTTCTGGAAGGGGGCCTTTGCCATGTCCTCGTGCATTTTGAAGCGTCCCCACTCGGTTCCCCCCATCCCCGGTGGGGGGGGCCTGGAGGTGACACGGAGCAGGAAGAATCCCGAAATCCCCAAATCCCCCACCGTGACCCCTGGCAAAGCTTTCCAGAAAGGCCTGAGTTTTATAAAAACCAAGCCCAACCAAGCCCTGCCAGTGCTCCCCCCGGGGAGAGCAGGGCCACGTGACCCCCCCTCCCGTTGCTCAACTGCCCCTGGAAGGGGTTCAAGCGGGATGAGGAGGGTGCCGTGAGCCCAGAACAGGCACACAAAGGGACTTATCCCAAAGGTAAACTCTGTCCTGCCCGCAGCAAACACGGCGGGGGGGAGGTGGGGGCGGGCAGGTTGGCGATTACAAAACCAAACCCCGGAGCTTTGGACCTTTATTCTCCTTGACTTAGGACGAGCCTAAAATTAGCAGGGTGAGAGAAAGAGAGGTGTGTCCCAGACACGGGGGGGTGGGGGGCACTGGGCAGCACAGGGGCCACTCGCAGAAAGCTGGGCACGGCTCAGAACTCCCTTCAGGCACAAAACGGGGTGACAACTTCTCTGTCCCAGCCTGAAAACGGAGTGCGGGGAGCACAGAATTCACCCACGGGAGGAGGGAAAAGAAACCCGGCCCCGAAGCGACTCCCCGGCCGAGGGGAAGGGAGGAGGAACAGTGAGCTCTGCCCGCTGTGGGGAAGGGCTCGGGAGGTCTGGGGAAGGATTTGGGGTGAAAACTGCCCGGCTGGGGCACCCCAGGAGCTGCCGCTCGCTCCGCCCCGGGCCCGGTTTCCGGGTAGTAACAGAGCAGCCAATCGGCGGAGTTGGGAGCTCTGCTCCAGGCCTCTTCCCTGCAAACACGGCTCCAAGGCCGCCCCTCGGGCCTAAACCGGGGGGGACCGGCAAGGGGAACCCCCATCCTGGCATTCCAGGGCCTTGGGGGAATCCTGGAGAGGCCTGGGACGAGCTGGAGCGCTTCCCACAGGGATAACACAGGAGGCGGCCGGGAAGCGCGTCCAGAGGGGTTTTGGGGGGCCCAGAACGCTCCCCCCGTCATTCCTGCCCTCCTGCCCTCCCTCCGGGCACTGCCCCCCACTCCGAGGGGGCACAGCCCGCCCGCGAGCCCCCCAGACCGGGAAGGGAGGGAACGGGGCTCCCCCTTTTCCCAGCTCAGCACCACGAGCTGGATCAGGGCGCGGACAATGAGTGACTCAGAGCGCCGGCACAGCCAGGTCCGGATTACTAAAGCCCAGCTCAACAAACCCCCACAGCGAACAGGGACCTCTCTCCCCTTCCCTGCTCACAAAGGAGGGAGCCACAAAAGGACACGGACGTGTTGGGATTGAAAATGGGAAAGGGAAAAGGAGCTCAGTCGGCTCCCAAAGCTGTCAGAGCAGGGAAGGCAGAGCGTTATTCCCTCTGGAAAAGGTGGCCCTTGGCAGGCCATAAATCCATCAATCCATCCCATTATCCCCCGCCGGAGACACGGGAGAGGGATGAAAAGAGAAAACGTCGTGAAAACGGCAGGGAAAAAAAAAGGGGGGAAAACCCGTAACAAAAAGCTCCACGGAACAACAAAAACCCTGGAAAAGCCGGGAGGAGCCGCCTTGGGGACATTCCTTCAGACGAATCCCTTCCCCTCCGGTCACCACCAAAGGGTCAAAGGGAGCCCGATTCCAGCTTCCAGGGAGGGAGATTCCCGAGGGAAGCCGCGGAGCCGGGGCCTGGAGAGCTGCGGGCGAGTCAGGCAGGCAAACAAAAAAGGTTGGGAGGGAGGAGGGAGGGAGAGAGGGAGGAGTGGAGAGGAGTCATCTGACACATCCAACTTCCTAAGTTTGTTGTCCGCAGGAGCCCGGCTGCTCCAACCCTCACCCCTCGGAAAACAGGGAATGCTGCGCCTTTTTTTTGGGGAGGGGAGGAAGGGAGGTGGGAAGAATCCTTTTGTCAGCGGAGGGGGGGGTGGTTTGAAAGAGCGGAGCACCGCGAGGAATCGCGGATATCCAGGGATTTCTCCCTCCCCAGCCGCTGGAAAACACCCAGCGGAGGCACTGGGGGAAAACCTGCTCTTTGTCTCCCAAAATGCTGCGATCGCCCGAACACAAAAAG
>VZRE01005978.1:168746-179327 GCA_013396775.1 Cephalopterus ornatus | reverse complement strand
TGTCCAAGGGCAGGTTGGAGCCACGTGGGATAGTGGAAGTTGTCCCTTGCCATGGCAGGGAGATGGAACTGGATGATCTTTCATGTCCCTTCCAACCCAAACCATTCCGGCCTTCTTGGACATTATCTGTAAGCGTGGGATATCCGTATTTAAACTTTAACGTTCTGAGCAAGACTCAGAGCACTCCTGATGTTTGCTCAGACTTTAAATGCCTGCAGAAAATTCCAGCTGTGTTGCTCATCTGGTGCCTTCCCGTTCTGCAGCCTGACATTTCAGGCTCCATTTCAGAGACACTGAGCTGTGTCACTAATGGCCCTGTCTCAGACACCCACGTGCAGTGGCATTCAGGTGGGCACAGCCCATTGCTGGCACAGCAAGAGGGCATCATTAGCTCTGTGACAAATATCCCTTCATTGCCAAGTTATCGTTATTTTTCTTTCTTTTTTTCTTTTTTCATCCCCCCCCCTAATTTATTACTGGGCAAATTAAATCAGCTCTTGAGAAGAAGCTGCTACGACAAAAACACTTTGCTGAGAGCTGTGAAAGTTTGGGTTGTTCTTCTGGTGCTAATAAATGTGGAATTAGAGTTTCTTGACTTACACTAATTTTTAAAAAAAACCCACCCAAATCCTTGAACCCAGTGAAGGATTTCTTCAGTGTGACATCACTGGAGCAATGGTCCAGATGGTGCCTGGAGTGTGCTGGGAATGTGCTGGGAAGTTGCAGATCAGTGAGCAGGGATGGTTGGTCCTGCGCTCAGAGCTCAGTGTGAGCTCTTGTGGCAATGATGTGGAGCACTTCCATACACTTGGAAACCCCCAGTGCTCCCTGGGAATGAGGATTTACAGCTCCTCCTCTCTGGTGAGGTGGAGGGTTTTCTGCCCTCTGAGTCTGCTCACGTGTATTTGCAAATTCGGCTCTTCTTGGGGAGGTTCTGCAAACTGCAGCTCTGGGGATCATAAGGAGTGGGGAAAAAGGCATTATTTCCACTTTTTGTAGAATTATGGGAAGGTTTGGATTGGAAGGGACATGAAAGATCATCCAGTTGCAACCCCAACACCTTCCACTATCCCAGGTTGCTCCAGCCCAGCCTTGGACACTTCCAGGGATCCAGGAGCAGCCACAGCTTCTCTGGGAAATCCATTCTAACCCTCCCAGCCAGCAATTCCTTCCCAATATCCCATCTCTCCCTGCCCTCTGGCAGTGGGAAGCCATTCCCTGTGTCCTGTCCTTCCATGCCTTGTCCCCAGTCCCTCTCCAGCTCTCCTGGAGCCCCTTTAGGCCCTGCAAGGGGCTCTCAGGTCTCCCTGGAGCCTTCTCTTCTCCAGAATGAACATTCCCAGCTCTCCCAGCCTGGCTCCCGAGTAGAGGGATCGAGCCCTTGGAACATCTCCATGTTTTTTTCTGGTCTCACTCCAGCAGGTTCATGTCCTTCCTTCATCTGCAGCCTGGGCTAGTGGAAGATGTCCCTGCCCCTGGTAGGATGTGGAACAAGATCTTTAGGGTCCCTTCCAACCCAAACCATTCCAGGATTCTCTGCTCCCTGTTTCCCGCAGAGCTGCCTGGTCTTGGTTTGTTTGGAGGAGTGATCCCTCTGTGAGACACCCTTGATAGAATCAAGGACAAAGGGATATTCAGGGTGTTTTTATGGAGATTCCTGGTGCTTCTCCAGCACAGGGGATTGCCTGCAGTGGACAAATCCAATCCCGTTGGCTGCTCCATGTAAATATAAATACACATTCCAGACCTTGACATGGTCTTTCCTTGTGCCTTGCACCTTCCTGCACTTCTCCTCTGTGGAGATTCATTGAAAACCAAGAGCCAGGGAGACGTAAAATCTCCTTTTTTCTCCCTCTTCCAGCCTCGTGTTCTACTCCAATCCCTCGGAGCAGGGCCGAGCAGATCAGGTGGATTGTTTTATGCCTCGCTGCGGGGCTCAGCCCAGTCAATAATATCGATTAGTGCAGGGTGACTTGGTGTAACAAGAATAACACACCCCTTCCCTGATTTGAGCCTGCATTTCCTCCTTCATGCCTCAGCAGCTCGTGCCTGGATGAATTCTCCAATAAGTCTGTTAAGACACAGACCCCACTGGAAATTGCAGGATCTGACATTAACAGGGGGAAATGAATCATTTTCTTTTCCTTGAACTCACACCTCTTTTTTTTTTTTTTTTTTTCTTCTTTTTTTTTTTATTTAACTGTCACATCGTGTGAGTGCAATTCAGGAAATGCCTGGTTTGTTTTTTTTTTTTTAAGAGCTTCTTCTTTCTAAATAGAGTCAGTAAAGTTGAATTAACTCTGCCTTTAGTTGCTTTGCGCTTCCTGAATCCTTGTGTTGGTGTAGGATTTACTGGGAGGCTTCCACGTCCCAGCACCGCCTTGGAGGAGCTGAGTCAGCTGTGGAAGTGCTGTGACCGCAGATATCCCGAGTGTCCCTGGATTTCCCAACTCCACGGGGAGTTCAGTAGCAAATCTCCCCAAAACAGCATCTTACATCTGCTCCTGGGATGGGAATTCTTGTAGAAAACACTCCTAGGGTGGGAATTCCTGTAAGAAACACTCCTGACCCAGAGGGACATTTTAGGATCTGGAGGAGTTGGTGCTGTGACCTGCTCAGTCCTTGGGATTTGCTGTGAGGTGTCTACAGGAGGGGCAAATAAATCCAGTCACCAAGGGCTTATTTTTTGGTGGATTTCTTGCAGATAATGTCCTAAGGCAGATAAACTTCCCTTTGGAAAGGCTGGAGACACTTTCTGCCCCTCTCACCCTTTCCAGTTTGGAGACTTTCTTCTGGTTTCAAGGCAGACACATGTCAGGGTCAGAAATTTCCACAACCTGCTGGTTGTAGCTTTGATTTCAAGGACTTTGTCATTTCCCTGCCTCTGAAGCTGCCTCAATAATGTGATGAGCTCCTGTATTTATTACTGTCAATCCTTGAGGAAGAGTTCACGTGAAAAACGGGAAGGGCTTTGTAATCTTTGGGATATACAAACTTTGCCCAAGTTGGGGTTTTTTTGGGGTTCTTTGAGGTTTTCTGCCCAAACCCGCAGTCGGTGGGGTGGTTGGTGGGGTGGGGGCAGCACAGTGATGATCTGTGCTTATGATAAAGGAACGTGACCCAATCCAAGGGGTTTTCTGAGGAACTGCTGGAATTTCAGAGCCATGTTTTTCTGCCAAAAACAGCTTGGGGCAGGTCAAGGGAGGGGATCCTGCCCCTCTGCCCCCTCAGGGGAGACACTCCTGCAGAGCTGCCTCCAGCCCTGCAGTCTCCAACATTCCTGAAGGATGTGGAGCTGCTGGAGAGAGTCCAGAGGAGGCCACAGAGCTGCTCCCAGGGCTGGAGCCCCTCTGCTCTGGAGCCAGGCTGGGAGAGCTGGGGGGGGTTCACCTGGAGAAGAGAAGGCTCCAGGGAGACCTGAGAGCCCCTTGCAGGGCCTAAAGGGGCTCCAGGAGAGCTGGAGAGGGACTGGGGACACGGGATGGAGGGGCNCTGGGAGGGTGGAGAGGGGCTGGAATGGATTTCCCAGAGAAGCTGTGGCTGCCCCGGAACCCTGGAAGTGTCCAAGGGCAGGTTGGAGCAACCTGGGACAGTGGAAGGTGTCCCTGCCATGGCAGGGAGATGGAACAGGATGATCTTTCATGTCCCTTCCCACCCAAACCATTCCATGGTGGATCATCTGGCCTGTTGTCCTAAAAATGTTTTCTTTCTGGAATTGTTTCAAGTGGACTTTGTTGCTCTCAGGACATTCAGAGGTTTCAGGAAGTTGGTATTTCCCCTCCCATCCCTTTTCTCTCTCAGTATCCAAATTTAACATCCTTTGGTGTTGGGAGCTGCCTCCAGAAGTACCCTTGGATTAGATGCAGTGATACACAGGTTGATGTTTTCCTGCCACTCCAAATCCTGCTCTGTGGGGCTGTGGTGCATAAATAATGTTGTCTTGAGTTGTGTTCTGCTACAAAGGAGGTTCCAAACTCACAGATTGGTTTTTCCTGAGGCTGGGACGGTGGAATCCTCAGAGGTGCAGGACCTTCCAGCTGGAATCAGCAAGATTCCGGGAAGTGCTGCTCTCCAAACCCTTCCCAAGCCCTGTGGGCTTCAAAATACATCTGAGCCACGTGGGCAAGACACTGGGGGCTTATTACACAAGATGCAGGACCTGGACTTCGTGGTCTCTCTGCAGTACTTCCACTAATTTTGGAAGTAGAAATAATGTATAAAAAAATATATCAACCCCACCTGTATTGTCCCCACAGCTTCAGCAGTGCTTTCTGTGAGCAGAGGCAGGGTAGGGTGAGCGTATCTTCACGTTAATTACTGATCTTTCATCAGGAAAGAAGCCTTTAATTGATGTTTAATTATCACTTGCTAAACGTTTAATTATCACTTGCTCTCTAAAAAAAATCACGGGCTGCTGAGATCTGTTAGCCAACTTGTTTTGATGTTATTTTCCAGGAGGACCAGATGATAACTTAATTGAAGGTGGCGGATCCAAGTTTGTCTGCAAACCGGGAGCCAGGAACATCACCATCATCTTCCATCCCCTCCTCAGGTAATTCAGGTTTTCCGCATACTCCTACAGGTGCAAATAATCAGAATAAGTAGAATTAACCTTCTAGAATTACCCTTCTCCATGGAGATGGTGCCACTTCCGCTCTGAAGTTGTTGGGGTGCTGATGTGTAAAAGAAAATCATCTTTAATTCAGCTTCTTGGCGACGTTTTTAAAGCTTTTTCGAACTGAACTCTGCTGCCAGGTGGGATTTCCTGCCTGGGTGAGCCCGTTTCATTGCCCGGTGTTCGTTTATTACTGACTAGGTAAAATTTATTTGCAACCTGCCACGAGTTGTTTGTCTCTTCCTGGCCTTTTGTGCTTCTTCAAAAAAACTCAGAGGGCGCTTTGATGAACTGCAAGGGTGGGTTCAGGCTTTGATGAAACAAGTGTGGTCTGGCAAATTAATGCCTGATCCCAGGTGATTCCCCAAAATCCTCACAGCTGGAACCTTAAACAGAGCCAGTCTTTAATAAGCCTCTTCTCAGCACGGCGTTCACCTCCGATGCTTGAATTTTGGTCTTTTTTGCTTTGCCCTCAAACAGTCCGTGGTGTTGGTTTTGTTGGAATTAAACCACTGCAACGTTTGCCTTGGTTCATGTCGATCCTCCACCTCTGCTTTTCCCTGCCAGGGTTTTCCTTCATCATCAGGGATGTCCTTTCCCACTGAATACCAGCGGCTTTAGAGCATTTTCCCTCCTTGGCCCTGTTTTTATTGTTACTCGCTGCCACGAGCCACTCAACAACAGGGGATTCTCTCCAGTGCTAAAACCAACCAACAATAAAATAGTAATAAAAAAATAATTCAGTCTTTCCCCCAGAGGAAGGAATATCCAACTAACTGACCTCAGTTCTCAGCCCTCAAGAAAGTGATTTTTTGAAAGTTATTTGTGACTTCTCAGCACTTAAAAATACGGATGGAAAGTGCATAACTCCTCCAGATCTAAATTTCTGATTTCACGGCACCAGGTATTGAATAATCTTGGGAAAGCACTAAAATTTGTTGTGGTCTTTGAGGTCTCTCCTTGGAAAAAGGGTTTTGTCCATGGTACACTTTTATTTATTCCTGGAGGTCCGTAAATGACATGGAGAATTCCACAAGCGGATTTCGCTTCAACCTCTGTCTCTTCTTAACTAAAGAAATGCCCTGAAAATTAAATTTGCTGCAGCATAATTTATAGTTTTCAGCCGTTTTATTGTGGGAAAAGACGGGCAGTGGTTGAGATGCTCTTCAGGGTATGACCACCATGATATTTCTTCGATTTCTCAATTTTTTAATGAATTTACAGGTGCCTTTCAAGCACAGAGGAGGGTGATGCTCTTGGTTTTATTGATATTTCCCATTGATTTAGATTCTTTCCCTTTGCCTTCCTGCCTCATTTCCCCTCCTCTTTCTTTTATTAATTTTAATGTGATTTTACCAATTTTAGTCGCTGACACAGTAGATGCTGAGCCCTTGTTGTCTTAGATTTGATTTTGGCCCCTCAGCTTCGGCTGAAATATTTCGATGGCGTGGTAATTCCTCGCACTTGGGATATCAGAATCCCCGTCTTACCCGTGCCTTCCTCGTTGGTTAGATCTTTGGCTTGCCCTTTCCTAAACGTTCCTGGATGAATTTCCCACTCCCCTGGAAGGAATTCCTGCAAAAGGGGGGAAGTTTTCACTTGTTTTATTTGCCATTTGCTGCCCCAGGGGGGTTCTTTATGAGCTGCCCCCGTCATCTTTCATCCCCTGTCCGTGCTTCAGATGAGTCTGCTTTGAATTCAAAATGATCAATATTTTATTCAGAAGTGGGGCTTTTTTTATTTTCCCTATTTTTACCAAGTTCCCATAAATAGGTTGCCAGAGGAGTTTCAGCTGATTTTATCAGGAAGCTCCGTGCTCCTGGAAGTACGGAGTACTGGGAAACCAGGCCTCGGTGGGACGATTTAAAGCCTGGCTTTTAAAATAGAGTTCAGCCCCAAAAAACGTGCGGAGTTGTACCGGGAACATTCATATTCATCAGTCTGAGTTTCTGTCTCTTGTCCTCCCGATATGAGAAGTGTCACTGCCCATCACATCAAAGGGGCACAAGAACAGGGGTAAGTTCGCTGCTTATAAAGCCTTTTTTTTTTTGATCCTTATTTTTTTATTTATTTACAAGCTGAGATTGGGCTCAGCTCCGGATCCTTTTGAAGACACAGGTTCAACAGGCTTTTGGGGGGCCTGTAAATTAAGCCCTTTATCCCCCCGTGACCAACGTTTGTTTAGAGAAATGAGAATTTACAGCCACGGGGAGCGTAGAGGGAAATACTTACAGACGGTTTTCAAAGCTTCCCTTTCCCTTTGAATTCATTTAGAGCAGCAAACCAGAGGTGGGAAGTGAGGTTTTGGGATGTGGGTCCCTGATTTCCACCAGGACAACTGAGACCCACCAAGGCCCAGCTTAATTACCAGGATTTGATGACACTCCACACGCGTAAGAAGCGAGGAGTGAATTTTTGAAAGGCAAGGGGGAGGTGAATCCTGGGAGTAGGTTTTTTCCTAATTGCAAATTCCAAACTGGAGCAGGATACACATCTGATTTCCCTTAATTACTTTTCCTGGGAGGTGCTGAAGTATAAAAGTTACCAAAAGGGTCCAGTTCATCCTTCGTCCTTCACTGTTAACCGGCGTTCCTTGGCTTGGGAAAGCAGCACCGGTGTTGCCGGTCTGAGGAATTAACATCTCCCACTGGAGGAAGGAATCATGCAGGACCAAGCCCTGGAATCTGGAGCAGCCTGAGCGATGTCTGTTGTAACATTTGTTTGGTGGGGATTTATTTTTTATTTTTTTCCTCTCTTTCTCATTTGTTTTTTTTTTTTGTTGTTGTTAATGTTTATTTGTTTCAGCTGGCATTTGAAAGGCACTTGGCTCCTGAGGGTAATAATCCTTTTACATATGCTTTATGGAGTGTGTTTATTACCAGACAATTGAAGAACAGATGTCTGCAGTCTTGGGGCCGCCGGGGGAAGGGGGATGCAGGGGATGGAAGGTGATGGGAACTCAGCTGAACGTGGGCTGGGTGTCGGAGATCGAGGCCGCCAGGGTTTCCATTTATTACTGTCAGCCACACCTCATTAAGATCAAGCAGCAATTAAAAAGGGCTTGGAGGATGGAAGGGAAGGCAAAAGTGCTTGTTGGTTTGGAAACTCTGGGCAAGATTGTGACCTTGGGAAGGAGGAGAGAGGAGCTGGATTGGCTTGGCAGCCTCTCCCTCTCCACGGGGCTGTTTTTTGGGGGGGGTCTCCCTTTGGTGATGTCCAAATGACCGCCCTGGATTTCAGAGCGTGGAGAGCGAGGGAAAAACAAAGAGCTGATGTACTGGGGTAGGGGAAAAACCAGAAGGAAAAGCAAAATCCCTGCTTTGCCTCTGCTGGTGTGGTTTGGGATGCAAAGTTTAATGCTCCGGTTTGCTGCGTCTCGGATTTCGGATTGGTGGCGGTGGCGGGGGAAAAGAGAAGGTAATAATTTGACATTTTAATTTAAAATTAAGTGCTTTTATCCGTTGCTACAAGTCTCCATCGTTGAAAGCAGGAGGCTTTTCACTTGATGGCCACTGTTCCTTCTAGTTGTGTTAATGCAAGTAAAAAAGAGTGATTGCTCTTTTAAGAAGTAAAATAAAAGCTTTGGGGACTAATCAAGGAGGAAGGTGATTGACTTTTGCTGCCTGTTGATATATCACCAACCGGTGGCAATCAGCTCTGAGCTGCTGAAAGTCCCGCTGCAGATTCCAGGGATTCCCTGTCCTTGGGAGGGAGATGCCCAACGTGCAGAACACGTGCACGCACCCAGGTACACAGATATCGGCAGTTTTATGGGAATAATTCTATTTAATTCAAGCTTATGTCAAGATAAGAGGTGCTGTGTGTAGAATCTTAAACCCTCCGCTGCTTTTGGAAATCTTGGGGAGGGAACAGCAAAGTTGGGACATCAAAGTCTTGGAGCATCAGCTGCTGCGGCAGCTGAGCAGGTTCCAAAACCACATGACTCTGATTGATATAAAACTCTGTGTATAACCTCACTAAAAACCCCTTTTATTAGTGTATCTGTACAGCTGTAATGATAAACAGCTAATTATATTTTAAATACGCCCCAGTATCTTGTAGTTGCACACTATAGAGTTAATATTTGACAATATGGGGAGTGTGTTACTTGGGAAGGGAAAAGGAGTGGGAAAATTAGTTTGTTAGTTACATTTAGGTTATGTTAAATGGTACCAAAGAGGTTAAGAAAAATATGTGGTATTTTATCAGTCTGAGGGTTCTGTATTATTATTGAAGGAGGTGGGAAATGTCAAAGCCTCCTACAGCACAAATAGTGCTAAATAATGAGAGCTGATGCCTTCAGCTCTTTGAATCAAACCCAAAATACTTGATTTTAGAGAAATCAATAAAACTGACTCAAGCTGGGAGAGGGAACTTGTAATATTGACTGCTGCAAGTTTGTGTTTGAGTTTGAGTAATGAGCAGAGGGTCAGGGTTAAGGGGAAAAAAAACTGTCTGAGGTGCTGTTTTTCTGCACAGGAAACGTGGTTTGCAAACTTTTAAATGCAGTGACTCCTTAAAAATAGAAGCCTCCAGATTTCTTGAAG
The DNA here is from genome assembly GCA_013396775.1 of Cephalopterus ornatus. NCBI lineage: Eukaryota > Metazoa > Chordata > Aves > Passeriformes > Cotingidae > Cephalopterus > Cephalopterus ornatus. Next base: position 170,165 of record VZRE01005978.1, on the reverse strand, counting down.
TCTTAACACTCAGAGAAATCCCTTCTCTTTAAAGAGGGTGAAAAATATCACTTAGTTAATCTGAATCTGGCTCCTGCAACATAGGGGGGTGTCTTCCCTTGGAGAGGAGGCTCCAGGGCAGGGAGATGGTGCCTCTGCTGGTTCTGTGATATGGTGGGACAGGTGAGGGCCAGATCATGGAATTGTTGAATCCTTTAGGTTGGAAAAGAGCTCCAGGGTCTTCGAGCCCACTTCGTGCCCAATGCCCACCTTGTCCCCAGCCCAGAGCACTGAGTGCCACGGCCAGGCCTTCCTTGGGCACCTCCAGGGCTGGGCACTCCAAACCTCCCTGGGCAGCCCCTGCCAAGGCCTCACCACCCTTTCCAGCCAGAAATTCCTCCTGATGCCCAACCTGAGCCTCCCCTGGCACAGCTGGAGGCCGTTTCCCCTTGTCCTGTCCCTTGTTCCGTCCCTTGTTCCCTGGAGCAGAGCCCGCCCCCCCCCGGCTCCCCCCTCCTGTCAGGGACTTGCAGAGCCACAAGGTCCCCCCTGAGCCTCCTTTTCTCAAGGCTGAGCCCCCCCAGCTCCCTCAGGAGTTCTCCAGCCCCTTCCCAGCTCCCTTCCCTTCCCTGCCCACACTCCAGCCCCTCAGTGTCTTGTGAGGAGCCCAGAACTGCCCCCAGGACTTGAGGTGAGGCCTCCCCAGGTCCCAGCACGGAGAGATCTCAAATCCTGCTTCTCGTTACGTTCCCAGTAGTCACCCGATGCTTCCTATCATTACAGAATCCCAGAATGGTTTGGGCTGGAAGGGACCTTTAAAGATCATCCATTTCCAACCCCCTGCCAAGGTCAGGGACACCTTCCAATAGCACAACCTTCCAACAGCTACTCCCACTTTATTTTGGCCACATATCTCCTCCTCCCTGAGCATGGCAGCTGCTCCACACAACCTTCCATCCACTCGCCCATTTTCCCTTCAATTGACCCAAACTGGAATCTCAAGGGAGCAATTGGACACCCACCTATGGAATTCTTTCCCCCCCACACCTTGGTTTAACGAGTGTTTAGGAGGCATTTAGTTGACAGGTGCTCCCTAGCTGTCACCAGCGGGGATGGATGTTCCTCGCAGGCGAATCCCAACACGGAGTTGCCGTCACCGAATTATAAAGACAACATTTCAGCAGAGCCTTGTTGTTGTGACACTGCCAAGAAAAAGGTTTCCTGGTGAGCGAGGCCACTGCAAGAACTAGGGGAAGGGATGGGGGGAGCAGCTTCGTGTTTTGTGCTTTTCTTTTTTCTTTCCCCCCCTCCCTTCCCGATGCTTTATGAAAGCTGACAGTCTTCCCGCCTGTGTCTGATTAGAGATGACAGTTTATAAAAACCTTAAGGTAGGGCTGTTCATTTTCCATGACAGGAAATAAAGTGATCCCACCCCCCACC
>VZRE01005978.1:131676-168596 GCA_013396775.1 Cephalopterus ornatus | reverse complement strand
TTAATCTGTGATGCCTTGATTTTATATTGTCTGTCAGGGAATGTGCTTCAGCGGATCAGTCAAGTTGGGAGTTTTCAAACATGCTTCATCCAAAGGGAAAATCAACAGCCTGTCAGAAATTTCACATGTCTGCAGCCCCTCCTTCCCTCTGGATGAAAAAATACATCCTGAAGGAACAGAGGAATTTTGACATTTGCAAGAGCTTGGGCTGAGTAGCTGGAAACGGTGTTAATGCAATGCCATGAATTACTTCTAACCTGGATCGTGTTCACCGAGCCGACAAAGTAGTGTTGGCTCATTCCTTCTTGGGATTACAGAATCACAGAGGGGTTTGGGTTGAAAAGGACCTTAAAGACCATCTCATTCCATGGGCAGGGGCACCTTCCACTATCCCAGGTTTCTCCAAGCTGGCCTTGAACACTTCCAGGGATGGGGCAGCCACAGCTTCTCTGGGAAACCTGTTGCACTGCTCAAGTTTAATTCCAGCGTTTTCCTCCTGTTCTCATGGAGCAGGATCAAGGTTCCCTACACTGCTGAACACTGGTGCTGTTCTTATTCTGTTTATTTGTCCTTATTAAGAGGTATTTATGGTGCCAGTGGAGTTTTCAGGGATTGATTTATCCCTCGAATGCTCCATCACACGACCTGAGCCGTGTCTTGGGATAGTTCTGTCGGAAGGGACCTAAAACAGTCGCATTTTCCACCTGCCTGACTAATTCAGGGCTGGCTACGGGGCCAGAGGAGGGTTCTCCCCAAAGCTGCCAGGGGAGAACTGATGCATTTATTCTATTTAACCATCCTAAATACAAAAGCCTGAGTCAGAAGCTGGAATTACACACGGAGATCTGCATTTAATCTCAGAATGGTTCAGGTTGGAAAAGCCCCCTTAGGTCATCGAGTCCAAGCATTCCCCCAGCACTGCCAAGGCCACCACAAACCATGTCCCCAGGTGCCACAGTGGGTTATCAGACACCATAAACCCCCTCAGTTACCAGGTGAGATTCTGGAGCTGGTGCCTTTCCAGTGGGGAATGAACTTCCACGGCACCTAAAACTTGCTTTGGTACCCCCAGCTTTCATTTCAAATATAGCAAATGTTGCTCTGATATTGCTAAAAAATCTGTAAAGGATTCACAGAGCAGAACCAGAAAAGCATCTTTCACCTGCATGGTGAAGAAAAGGCCGGAAAAAAAAACAAACCCAACCCCAAAACAACCCCTGACAAATTCTAAATCTGTGATCTGTCTGTGGAACCTGCACAGAAAATACTTCGCTGAGGGTTTTCCCTGAATAGGGGAAATCCAAGGATGAAAACAGCGTGATTTAAATCCTTGTTAGGGTGTTATTACCCTTAAAATCTTTATCCAGTGCCTGTGGTTGCTTTCGTCAAGCTTTGCGAATGTTTGATTGAAGGCAGGAGAGCTGGTGCTTGATGAGAACAAAAAAAGAAAGGTGATTGCTGAGTTTAGGATTTGCTGGTAAAAGTGAAAATCTACAGAACCGAGAGGCCTTTTTGGAGCCCACATCCCCCTCGCCACAGGATGAAAGGAAAGAGTTTCATTTTTTTATCATTATTGTGTTTTGCAGCAGTTCGTGGTGTTTATCCAAAGGGTTTTCTGGGAATGAATTTTCCTGGGGTTCCCCTCAGTATTGGGCTCCTCCTGTTGGAGCTCCTGGCTCTGTTTTAGCTGGATAATCCTCCCTGGGTTTTTGCAAAGCTGTTTAAAACTTTATGGACAGTTGAAAATGTTGGAATTTGGGGGAACTGTGGCTTTTGCCTCAGAGCACGGAGGGGAATTCCAGTCTCCTCCAGGGAGACTGAAAGGGGAAATAAAAAAGGAGATTTTAAAGGTATTTAATTTTCATTTATGATAATCTGAAGTATTTATTTCAACTTTTTAATGACCCTCTTTTCAGTTGCCTGAGCTGAGCTAAAAATACTGGGTTTAGAGCTGCATTTTTCCATTCTGCTGAATTCATGGATGTTCCAGTGCAAGACCCTCATTTATTCCTGTTTGATAGACCAGATTATTTGGTTCAGCCACATCAGATGTGTCTGTACAACCCATTTACGGGAGTTTTTTTGCTGCCCCAAAATTAAAATGGCAAAATTAAAACCCTGGCACCACCTTGGGAGATGTCAGCCTGTGGAAAAGGCTGGGTTTGGGTCACACAAAAGAACTTTTTGGTGGGATATCCCTGGGGGAATTTAATTTTAAATCCTGCCCACTTTTAGACATCTGCAGGATGGCCACAAATTTCGAAGGAAATAAATTAGCCTTTAATTTGGTAATTTTGGGTGCCAGGCATCTCGAATAACAGATGGATGAGCGGGAACTGTGGGATACCGCTGATAAGCATTTCCAGAGCTCCTTTCCTCGGGTAACTTCCAAGCTTTTCCAAGTCATAATTCATGAACACCTAAGCCTGGAATTGCTCTGGATGTGGAAATCCTGGAGGTGCAGCTGCCAGGGATGAAGCTCTTGTGGGTAAAGTGTTGAGTTCCATGGTCGCAAATTCTGCTTAGACTTGGAATAGGTGGAAAAACTGAAGGTTATAAATTCCCGCTGTTATTAATCGGGGCCCGTATTTTCCATTTTATGGTAGATTTGTCTCTCCAGGTTGTATTTTCACAAATGGATTTGCTGTGAGGGTGCAGCAGGTCTGGGACAGCTCCAAGAGTCCTGCTGTAGCCTGAGGGCTCAACCTTCCCTTGGGTGACTTGATGTCCCAAGGGCTGGAGCCCCTCTGCTCTGGAGCCAGGCTGGGAGAGCTGGGAATGTTCATCCTGGAGAAGAGAAGGCTCCAGGGAGACCTGAGAGCCCCTTGCAGGGCCTAAAGGGGCTCCAGGAGAGCTGGAGAGGGACTGGGGACAGAGGATGGAGGGACAGGACACAGGGAATGGCTTCCCACTGCCAGAGGGCAGGGAGAGATGGGATATTGGGAAGGAATTGCTGGCTGGGAGGGTGGGGAGGGGCTGGAATGCATTTCCCAGAGAAGCTGCCCCTGGATCCCTGGAAGTGTCCAAGGCCAGGTTGGAGCAACCTGGGAGAGTGGAAGGTGTTGGGGTTGGAACTGGTTGATCTTTAAGTTCCCTTCCAACCCAAACCATTCTAGAGTTGTGTGGACAGCAGTAAATAGTTTTATTCCTGGAGAAAATCCAGCCAGTGACGCAGCAGCTGGAATTTACTGTATGGAATGGACCTTCAGACGAAGCTGCTGCTCGTGGCAACTTGAGATTCCAGGCGCCCAGCAGGATCAGGCGAAGCCATCGCCTCAGTTCCATCTCTGCCTTCAGATGTGTTGGCTTCCAGTTGTGTTTTTTTTGCTGTAAAATGCTAAAACAAATGTTATAAAATAACACAAGATCACAGCATCCTTTTTTTCCTGATCTTTATTGTGATTTAAGAACCAATCCTTGCAGTAATACTTCAAAATGATGGAGTGGTGGCACCCGGGATGCCAAGTGATGGGATGACACCTCAGAACACAAACCCACTCTGTTTACTTGGGTTTTATTTCGGCAGCTCTGGCTCATTTATGACAGCATAAAAAGGCCAGAGGGAAGGCAGTGGAAAATGGGATGGATGAGCAGCTTCTTCGTGGCTTTAATAATTTCTGGTGGCTCTTGGCAAACTCATTATCTCTGCAGTGACAGTTTGAGAGTGTTTGCAAAGCTAAAAAAGAAATAGTTAAAGCTTTAGACATTCCATAAGGTGAAGTAATGTTGCCAAATAAGTGCAGACCACTCAAAAGTTGTCTGTTCCGTGGGTTTCGGATCCCCAAGTTGATAATTTCTAGCCCTGAGCCAGGAATTCATTCAGGGGACAGGAGGTGTAAGTCTTCCTCATGCAAAGAAAAACTGGAGACCTTCAAGAAACAACACTAAAAGACAACAAGAAGGGAGAAAATATGAGCAAGTGTCAGAATTGGTTCTCCAGAATTCCCAGAGGGAAGTCCCCGTTCTGGTGCTTTTGGAGGGGGATGAGTGAGTGACAGTCCCAGAGAGCCGTGGTCTGGTGGATGGGCAGGAACTCGGCACTGGAAGAAAAAATTTCTGTGCCCTGAAGTTTTATAACCCCACGGGAAGGAGGCAAAACCATCCTCTCGTGCTGCATCTTCACAGGAGGTGGAGGCAAGCCTTCAGTCTGGAATAATTCCTCATTTTGTGGCATAGGGCTGTGCGGTTTGTCCCTCTTTGAGAAAGGAAGTCATCCCTCTTGATAAACACAGTATATTTGATTTTAATGGAAATGGGCCTGGAGTTCGCTCTGAAAATCAGACTGGACCTGCATCACAGTCATTAACCTGAACTGAGAGCAAATTGTCGTTAAAATTTAATACAAGTGGATTAATTGCAGGGAATCTCCATGTTGCTTGTTGGTGTCTTATCTTTACATTGGTATTTTGCTCTCTCTCCTTTGCCTGGCTCCTAAATTATTGTTTCATCTCCCTCCCAGGCAGAATTATTCCAAGTTTTTCATGGAACTAGGCATTTGGGAGTAGAATAGAATCACGGAGAGGTTTGGGTGGGAAGCAACCTTAAAGATCATCCAGTTCCAACCCCCTGACACTTTCCAACTATCCCCGGTTGCTCCAAGCCACTTCCTGGCCTTGGGCATTTCTAGGGATGGGGCATCCATAATTTCTCCAGGTTTTTTTGCTTCCCATTCATCCAGATCAGTCTTTCCTCTGTGTAAAAGGTGCAAAACTTCTCACTTGTCTCATCTGCTGATAGAGAAGTTCATCCAACCTCTGCTCAGGTGCCTTTTCCCCCCCAGGTCCCCACTGCTGGCACGTGTCACGTTTCATCCATTCCAGCCACCCAAAGTCCCCCTTTTCCACCCAAAATCCCCTTTTCTGTTGTCTGACAGGAGAAGATCTGCCATCTGCAGCGCTTGGGAGCCTCCTAGAGAAAATTTTGGCACCTCTTCCCTGTTAAAAAAAGACGACTAGAAGTTGTCAAGGATGGAGAACCATTGTTGGAGTGAACAGAACGGGTGCTTATTATGAGTTTTAGCTACGCCCAGGTCAATAGTTAAGTGGTTTTTTCTGGTTAGTTTGATGAAAGGCAGTAATGGGTTTAATTGCTGGTTGTCATTTGTAATGGAGTAGATGAAGTATTAGGATTATTCAGATAATTTGTTGTAATTACCCACCATCAGGTGCTTTACAACGTTAAAAACACAATCTCTGAGGTAACAGAGCCAAGTTCTTTGAATTGAAGGCAAGAGCTTTTGAAGGGACAGTATCACTTTTAAACATCAGTCAGGTCAGATAGGGAAACAAAATGAAGGTGGGGGGGGGAGATTTCCGTGAATTCTTCCTTAAAGCTTCCCAAAATCTTGGCAGAATACCCAACATTTCTGGAGGGCTGATAAATCAGAGCCGTTTCGGAGCTCCCTGCGCACGCGCTGGGTTTGAAAAGTGCCTTGGATGAAGTGTTACCCACAAAAACCTCCCTGTGTCAATCCCCCAGGGAATTACTATTCCTTTGGGCTGTGCTGCAGCAGGAGAGACAAATCTCTCTTCGGGGGGTGGTGTTGCCCCCAGTTCCGCGTGAGAAGTGAGGGCGAGAAACGGGAGAAGGCAGAGGTTTCGATTTGCATCGACCTTCTCTCCTCACCCAAACAAATCGACAGATGCGAATGAAGCAAGGGGGAGGCTGAACCACCGAATTTGTATTCTCGGGGCTCTGGTCCTGGCAAAGAAAAAGGGGAGGGAGAGGAGGAAAAAAAAGTCTAGTGAGTAGAAGTGTGGGCTCCCTGTGACCTGTTATGGGTTTGATGTGGAACAACCGAATTCCTGGAGATGTTTCGTCGGCAGAGTTGAATTTTGATGAAACCACATGTCACAGTGCTGTTAGTGCTGCGGGAATTCATTGTAATTCGGAGCAGTGGTCTTGATTTGTGAGGATTAACACCAGTGAACGGTCACCTCCTCACATTCCTCCCATCCTTGGTGTCCCAGAGCTTCGTGCAAGGTGGGAGCAGCGTGGGCTGCATCCCAGAAACTGCCTCCCCCCGTGCCCTGGGCTGATCCCACAGCGAGGGAAGGGGAAATTCTGCCCCTCTGCCCCCTGAGGTGAGATCCCACTTGGAATTCGGCTCTGGGGAACAACAGCAGGAGGACATGGAGCTGCTGGAGCGAATCTAGAGGAGGCCATGGAGATGCTCCATGATTCTGGAGCCCCTCTACTCTGGAGCCAGGCTGGGAGAGCTGGGGGGGTTCCCCTGGAGAAGAGAAGGCTCCAGGGAGACCTGAGAGCCCCTTGCAGGGCCTAAAGGGGCTCCAGGAGAGCTGCAGAGGGACTGGGGACAAGGGAGGGAGGGACAGGACACAGGGAATGGCTTCCCAGTGCCAGAGGGCAGGGAGAGATGGGATATTGGGAAGGAATTGCTGGCTGGGAGGGTGGGGAGGCCCTGGAATGGAATTCCTAGAGAAGCTGTGGCTGCCCCTGGATCCCTGGGAGTGTCCAAGGCCAGGCTGGAGCGACCTGGGATAGGGGAAGGTGTCCCTGCCCGTGGCAGGGAGGAACTGGATGATCTTTAAGGTCCCTTCTAACCCAAACCATTCCATAATTCTATGATAATTATCCAGCATTGGGACATCAAACTCCACACCCATTTTGATAAGAAATTTATTCGGGTTACAGAACAATGAACGAAAGAAGAATTAAAACGTCATGTATATATTACATATTCTGTATTTTTAGCCTAGATTTTGGATTAAGAGGTTTAAATTGATTGCATTTTTTTTTTGTCTGCAGGGTGGCACATGCACACGTGTATTCTCATGGTGGGACTCGTGTCATTGCAAACCCTCTAAAATCATGACCCAGAATTTCCTTTAATCCATTTAAGAAATGCTTGTTCCTCTAATCCAATGTATCTTCCCAAAAAATTAAAGATGAAAATCTCATGGTGTGGCAGTAATGACGCTTCTTCCAAAAAGAAGATCAGATAAAATCTTCCTCAGAATCCTTTCCAATTCCTCAAGCTCAGGTGGATCCTGTCAGAGACTTGTCTTACATTCAGGTGTCCTGGATTTTAAAGGCAGTTTAAAATATGTTGTTTTCCTCTCCTTTTCATAAAAAATCCCGGGATAACGGGGACTGACAGGGTATTTTTATAGAGTTTAATAGGCATGAATCTCTCCGTGGATGGAGCCAGCCTCAGGCTCGGGGGGATGATCGTGTCAGTCCCTCACGGGCTCTTTCCAAGAGCTCCCTGGGTTTGGTGGCAAGTCCCAGCAGCTCCACACGGAGAGGGGAAAATAAAAAAAGTCAGATTGTCAAAAGTCATTAATGGTTGTCACTTCAGAGACCTTCACACTGGAGTTCTCCCTCTGGAATCTCCGTGGAATCATCTGCTTGCTTCTTCAAGTAAGTAGGACAGTCAGATGTTGGGCAGAAGTGCTGGGGGTTTAACCCATTCGTGGCTTTTTGCGAGAAATCCGGGGAATTTTGGAGTTTGAGGTTCAGTTTTATCCTCTGCCAGAAGTTTTTCTACTTTACTAAGTCCTTTTACACCCAAATCCCCCAGTTCTGCTCACGGTCCACGTTGGAGCAATGCCACAATAATTCCATTCCTCCAGGACTTTACTGCTCCAAGGAAGTCACTGAGCCACAAGTCGGAGAGGGGGATTTTTAACTAAATTCCTTTTCCTTTGACTATAAAAAGTGGAAATTTTGGGAGCCTTATTTAGACATCTTTTTTTTCCTAGATTCTGGGATACAAAGTGGTGCTGCTGCCCCGGGGTGTTGGAACTGTGGTTCGTGGGGAGTTATTTTCACAGACCAGGTTTTTTTGCACAAAGTCACACAGAAATAGAAAGGTTCTGGTTGAGTTTATACGCCTCGAATTCCCAAATTTTAAAGTGTGTCTTAGTAATGCTTTGGTGTCTTAAATACCTAATTATATTTAGCTGTTTTTTGAGGCGGGTTTTTTTGCCACTTCCTCGTGGCTTTTGCTGTGCTGTTTGTGACATTTCAAACATATGTTTGACTTCTTCCATCTCCTGTGTCTTGTCATTTCGTTGCTCTTTTGTGGGACTGATGTGCAACTTTTGCAAAGTAGTTCTTGCACAATAAGAAATCCAGGAAGATGCAGAATGTGTTGGTATTCCCTCAAGGAAATGAGATAGAGAACTGTGGGCTGAGAGCAAGGAACCAACTGGTGTTGCAGTGCTGTGGGTTTTAAATAAGGGTCTTTCATGTGGAGTTTTACCTTGGTGTGTGGAATAATCCCCCTTCAGAAGCAAAATGTATTAAGGGGAGCAAAAAAAAAAAGGCAAAAAAGAGTGTGGAAGTCACCTTAAACTTGGCCTGGAGGTGCTTTTTACAGTAAATAATCGGACAGTTTTGAGATCCCTGTCAGCACAGAGTTGTGGGGGGTAAAATCCCACCTCGTGTGACAAGTGGCCCCAGCGAGAGAATTGTGTCACAGGCCACTGATGTTCATCATCCCAGGGCACAGCGTGGCTTTTCCTTTGTTCAGCTCCATCCGTGGTGCCCAGAGGTGGCCAAGGGTGGGGGGAGAAGAAGGGGAAGTTTTCCAGCTCCGGGGCTGTGTCTCTGCCGTGGAGCAGCTGGAAAACGCTGTTGGCCCCGAAGGCCCAATCCCGTGGTGCGTGACTCCAGTGGCTCCGGTGTCACTTTGGGTTTGGAGAGAGGTTGGTTTGTGGAGAGGGATGAAGCCTGTGTGCTCCAGGGGGAGTCTTCCGGGTCAGGAATTAGGGCTGGCTCGTGCTGGAGTGGAGATGGACACGTGGAGATGGTGCCCTCAGGCCTTGGCGTTAGTGAAGCTCCCCTGAGGTGCCAGCGGAGATGGGCAGCTGGAAAATCGCTGCCTTTGCCTCCTCCCTGTGCTTCAACTTCCATCCTTAGGGGGGTTTTTTTCCCCTTTGTTCAGCTGTTTCCTGTGGAACAAGTAGCACAGCAACACGCAGGCCAACACGGTGCCCCCTCTTTTCACGTGTTTTTGTCCCCTTTTTGAGGGTATTTGTGTAGAAAATCCTCTCGCTTGCACTGAGGGCATTGTTCGGTTTTTGAAGCGCAACATGAGGATTATCAGAGTCTTTTTATTGTACCACGAGTCACGGCAGTAACTCAGCACTGATTAATTCTGGCCTATTTCTATGAAATCCAGAGCAGGATGCATTAAAAAGATGAATATTTGTGGATTACTGGAGGGGGGGAGTGCTGAGGTTTGGTGGTGTGAGAGTAAAACCAACTTTCCCCTTCCACAGAATCACAGGGTGGGTTGGGTTGGGAAGGACTTTAAAACTCATCCAGTTCCATGGGCAGGGACACCTCCCACTATCCCAGGTTGATCCAACCTGCCCTTGAACACTTCCAGGCATCCAGGGGCAGCCACAGCTTCTCTGAGGAATCCATTCCAGCCCCTCCCCACCCTTACAGCCAGCAATTCCCTCCCAATATCCCATCTCTCCCTGCCCTCTGGCACTGGGAAGCCATTCCCTGTGTCCTGTCCCTCCCTCCCTTGTCCCCAGTCCCTCTCCAGCTCTCCTGGAGCCCCTTTAGGCCCTGCAAGGGGCTCTCAGGTCTCCCTGGAGCTTTCTCTTCTCCAGGATGAACATTCCCAGCTCTCCCAGCCTTTGACATCAGTCACTCCTCACACAGGTTCTTTTGTCTCCCCAGTCCCCCAGGAATGTCTGAGGGACAGTCAGAGGACAGAGATGGTTTCAGTGGGAGCATCACCCACCACCACAGAGCCCTGAGCTGCTCCTCCATTCAGCTGCTGCTGCAGAACTGGAGCACAAAACCAGCTCAAGCAAGAGCAGCCACAAAAAGTTAGGCCTGAAGGTGGGAATGGCAGTGGGATGCCCTGGAGCAGCTGTGCAGTTGGATCTGCCCAATTTAACAACTTCATGGAAAGACTGGATGTGAGGGAGGGTCCTCCTCTCTCTGTTCCCCTTGAGATGTTACCCACGGTCTTCATATTACAGGACATAGATCTTAAATTCCTGATTTGTAGCCTTTAAGACCTGATTGTTGATCCTTTAGCGATTTGTTTCCCAATCCCCACAATTTTCAGTGCCAGGGAGCCTTTCCTGTTAATTCCAGGGCACACCAGAAGGAAAAACCCCACTGGCACATGTTGTCTCTTAAGAAGATGGACAAAGTGCCAGTTTAGGTCCTGAGCCAGGGCATCAATATCCCCAAAATTAAATACTAAAAAATTAAATATCCCCAAATTAAATACCGCCCCAAAAAAAGCCTTTTTCACCCTCAGGACACAGGTGACTCAAAAACTGAACTGCTGCTTTAATTGAGGGGTTTTCAGACAACTTCTCTCCTCCTGAACTGCTTCACACCTTGTTGTGTCTCCTCCTGTCTCCCAGAGGAAAGTCCTGAGTGTGAAGTGAAGCCTGGTTAGGCAGGAGCTCAGGTCTGGGTAGGTCTGAGCCTTAGGAAGGACTCATCGGGCTCATCCTCATCTCGAGCTCAAGGACAAAGCTCAGCCGATAACGAAACCTGCACATTTTCCTTCAGGATATTTATAACTTGGGGAAGGGATTCGCTCTTGCTTTGCATGTCAAATAGGTGGGAATATGTATTCCCACAGTTAAATTCCAGCTGCCGTGTGAATAGACTTGTTCACCTCCTGAATTGAGTTTAAAAGAGAGCACAATCCCATCCTCTGCTCACCAAAATAAATGTCAGGAAGGACATGACCTAATTATCTCCCTTCCCCTTTTCCATCCACATCAGCTCTTCCAGCTTTGTGGGTGTTGTTTAAAACCCCTGATTTTTTTGCCACTGATCCTGGAATTTCCATAATTTCAGGCAATGAAAGTGCATTGTGTGCATTATAATTATGTGATGACGTGCAAATAATGTCTCTCAGGTAAAGAATCCAAGATTTTTATATTGGTAAACCTTAAAAAAACACCTATTTGGTTAAACTCAGACTGTGTCGGTCCCAGGATAACAGTTTTCCCTGCTTTAATTCCCAAGTGAAACATAAACAACTTAAATACCATTTACCTAAACTTCTTATTCTTATTTTTCACTCCTTTGTTGCCTCAACAACAAGTTGATGTTTGTGTAGCTCCAAGGGCAAAAATCAAAGGATTTTTTTGAGCCAGAGTGCAAAGGGCTGGACTTTATAAGCTGAAATGTTGATGGGATGCAAAGGAGCTTTGAAAATGTGCAGGAACTTGGAGGAGGCTGGAAATTTTATGGATCTAAGAACATTTCTGTTGTCTGGAGACTCTGAGCGCCTTCCACTGTCCCAGGTTGCTCCAACCTGGCCTTGGACACTTCCAGGGATGGAGCAGCCACAGCTTCTCATTTTTGCTGATTCATAGCTATTCCTTGGACTTCTCTAATATCCAAGTGGCCCTGTTTACTGAAATTATGGGGATGATGTTACTATTAGAATCATTATTAGAATTAATTTTATTTGTGTTTTAAGCCACATACTCCTGTGAGGGCGGACAGTTTTTATTCCTCTTGGCCGCATTTCACAACCATTAATTAAAACGAGGAAGTGACTTCTTCTGTTATTCGAAATCTGAGTGAGTTTCATCCTCATTTTGCTCTTTCCCCTTTGTTTGAATCTTCCGTGGAAAAGCTTCCAAAGGAAGATGGGGGTGGGCAGAATCAAAGGGGTTTGAAGTTTGGGATCAAGGCTGGTAGGGCATTTGAGGAAACAGCCTCAGGTTGTGCAAAGGGAGGTTTAGATTGAAAATTAGGGAAAATTTCTTCATGGAAAAGTATTGTCCAGTCCTGGAACAGCTGCCCAGGGCAGCGGTGGAGTCCCCATCCCTGTAAGGATTTAAAATCCATGTGGATGTGGCACTTGGGGACATGGGTCGGTGATGAACACGGGGGTGGTGCCTCGGTGACGGTTGGACTTGGTGATCTTGGAGGGCTTTTCCAGCCTTGACAATTCCATGATTCCTTGATTTGCTTTGAAAACATGAACCTGTTAAAACCAGCTGAAATGGCAGCACCAACTCTGCTCCGCCCCACCTCCTCCAATGAACTTTATAATAATTAGTCCATTCCTTCACTGCCATCATCCATCAGCAGAAATCACTGGAATTTCACAGCACTTCCATCTTTCTTTTCTTTTTAAAGGACCCTTCAGCTTTTCTGACCATTTTGGTGCAAATCAGCATCATTTCTCTAAACTTTCTGTCACTTTGCTGCCACATCACAGTGACCAGGGCAGAAGGGAAGGGGCATCAAACCTCGTTCCAGTAACAAATTCCCTTTGGGAAGGGGTTACAGCTCCTCGTCTTTAATGTCACTGCTGTCCCACAGTGACCTTGGGGCTGAGATTTATTTGGTTCCCCTCAACTCATCTTACCCCAAACACTGACCCGACCTTTAAAAACACGAATTAACATTTATAAATCTTATTTTACTGTGGCACGTGGAGAGAAATAGTTGCAGGTGGACAGGAGGGAGGGCTCCATCATGGAATTGCCTCGCTCATTTGTGTCATTCCCAACACTTCCCTTTCCATCCCGGAGCTCTGTCCTCCTCCCATCCACCCTCCCGTGTTTACTTTGTCTGGTCTTTGCAGCTTAGCTTTAATAATCTGCTTTTTGTGTTATTTTATACTTTTTGTGGCCAAATTAAGATTAAAGGGAAACCTTCTGTGGGTTTTGGTTCGTTCTCGGTCTGTTTGGGTCTCCTGATTGTTTCAATCCCGGGGTTTTCCTGGAGTGGCCAACTTCTGGTGGGGAGGTACCTGCTGAGGTTTAGGATGGTCCTGCCCATCTACAACCAGGACGAGCCACCACAGGAATGTCTTGGCTGTGTTTTGGCTCCAGGCTGGAATTCTCTTCCACAAGAGAACCACAGAACAAGTTTAGGTTTGGCTCAATAGTGGCAAACTCTACATTTCACTTCTTGCTGCCTCTCCTAATTTAATTAGGAAGTCTGAAGGGGAGGATGTGGTTGCTCTCCATAAATGTATCCCATGAATAAATGCCAATAAAAGGCAAATAAATATTTGGGCAGTGTTGGCCAAAGAATAAATGGATTTAACTTTTCCTTTCCTTTCACTTGGAAACACACAATTTGTTCCTTATTCTTTTCCTCAGATATTTAATTTTTAATTCACAATGAGAAGTTTCAAAGAAGGTGCACACTTGATAACAGTCACAGAATCATGGAATGGTTTGGGTTGGAAGGGATGTTAAAGATGATCCATTTCCAACCCACCTTCCACTCTTCCAGTTGCTCCAAGCCCCTGGTTTTCACCACGCTCGTGTTCCCTCACTGTGTAGGATTTTCTGAGCCCATCTCTCCAGCAGCTTAATGTGCATCCCCTAATAATGACTGAACTTAATTTCTTAGCAATGACACTGTAATAATTAATACAGCCCCCTCGGGCTGCCTGTGATGAAACTGGAGATATTAAAGTGTCTCTGTGCCCCTCTGCACATGCTAAATGTCATCATCACTTGGTGCAATCTGGTTTTATTAGAGCCATATTAAAATGAATGTTTGGCAGATCTTCACTGCAGGCCTGTTAACAGCCTTTCCTTGGTTTAAGAAATGGCTCCAGGATGCAAATACAGCCCATTTCCCTGAATAAATTCAGCACTTTAACTCTATTTATTTACTCCACACTGGAAAATGTAATAAGATAAATAATGGGTCCCACAGGGGGTTCTAGGGTGAGTTGGTGATCAGTGGCTCAGCAGGTCTGTGAACATTGAAGAAATAATGATCAAAATTCATGGTGCTCCCTGGGAAGCCGTTTATAGACCTGAGTCTAATAAAGGAAGAATTACAATGCTTTAACAACGTGCTTAGCGCGGGGATCTGACTGGGATGAGCCTGGAGTGAGGAATGTGCAGCTGGATCGCCTGAATCTGTGTCACAGGCTGTGGGAATACCTGTGACTTCTTCTTTACTGCCTAAAATATCCAGTCCAGGAGAGGTTTTCAACCCTGTCTCTAAAGTATTCTGCTGAAGGCAACTTGGAGGTTTGGATATGGAACCTCTGGAAGTGTGTTTGGAATTTCCATCCAAACAATGTGCAGAGCTGAGGCAGCTGTGAGTGTATGTGAGGGTTTTAGAGCTGGTCAAGAATTAAATGATAAAATGGCACAAGGCTGGCAGGTTATTTGCTGGTGTGTTTCTAAGAAAATTGATTCTGTCCCTGTGATTATCCAGGTCTGAGACACGGTGGGAATGACAAAAGATGGCTTAGTTACAAAGCCTGGGCCTTGTTCTGGTACAAGAGTTGGGAGTGAGGTTCCTGCTGTGTTTAGAGTGACCAGAGGCGGCCCTGGAGCTGCTCCCAGGGCTGGAGCCCCTCTGCTCTGGAGCCAGGCTGGGAGAGCTGGGAATGTTCACCTGGAGAAGGGAAGGCTCCAGGGAGACCTGAGAGCCCCTTGCAGGGCCTAAAGGGGCTCCAGGAGAGCTGGAGAGGGACTGGGGACAAGGGAGGGAGGGACAGGACACAGGGAATGGCTTCCCACTGCCAGAGGGCTTTGTCTCTCATTGATTTCAACTACTTTAGGCTCAGGGGACACTGAAAAAACATCCTCCAGATGTTGGCAGTGGAGTTGCTAAGGTGCTAAAACTTTTTGCTTCATGGCTGAACCACCATGGAGCATCCTGGGAGGATCTGTTGGGATCAGGTCTTAGAGAATCACAGAATCCCTGAGGGTGGAAAAGTCCTCCAGGGTCATCGAGTCCAACCTTTGATCAACACCACCCTGTCCCCAGCCCAGAGCACTGAGTGCCACGGCCAGGCCTTCCTTGGGCACCTCCAGGGCTGGGCACTCCAAACCTCCCTGGGCAGCCCCTGCCAATGTTTAAAACCCCTTTCCAGGGAGAAATTTCTCCTCCTGATGGCCAACCTGAGCCTCCCCTGGCACAGCTGGAGGCCGTTTCCCCTTGTCCTGTCCCTTGTTCCCTGGGAGCAGAGCCCGACCCCCCCCCCCGGCTCCCCCCTCCTGTCAGGGAGTTGCAGAGCCACAAGGTCCCCCCTGAGCCTCCTTTTCTCCAGGCTGAGCCCCCCCAGCTCCCTCAGGAGTTCTCCAGCCCCTTCCCAGCTCCCTTCCCTTCCTTGCACATGCTCCAGCCTCTCAGTGTCTCTCTTGTCCTGAGTGTCCCAGAACTGGACGTGTCATGGAAGACACGATGTGTCTGGAGTCATCCAGAGAATTAGAAATGCCAAAAAACCCAGGCACGTTGCCTCAATTTCCAGTTGGACGAAAAGCTTCTGTTTTCAGGTGTGTGTGCCTTTGTTTTCAGCTTTTCATGGAGTAAATGGCTTCTTCTAATGAGAACAAAAGCACTTAGTAGAAAATTAATTCCAGGGGAAAACTGCAAAGGTGATTTGCGAGCACCAGGAGCCATCAGATCTCGTTGGCTGCACGGGCAAAACACACACACAGCAGATGTGCTGAGCCAGAAAGGGGCTCTTTGGACTGGGCCCTCTTCCACCTGGGTCCACACATTAAAACTGGATGTCATTTCCATGTCATTGAGACATTGGAATTCCCAGTTGGGCAGGAGGATGTGTGTCTTCTGTGCCGTTTCCTTTTCATTCCGGTGCAGGAGAATAAAGCTCCCCGTGTGTGCTTTGCTGGGCAGGAGCTGTTTCCCATCAGATATTCATGGAGAGCATGAAAGGAATGCTGCAGGAATGGCCTCGATGGAGTGTTTTCAGGAGGGGGAGGATTGCACCAGCAAACCCACTGGAGGCATCTCTTGTGCCTCTGAATAAAAGGAGCTGGTTGCTGCCTAATGAAAAGAATATTGGAACCCTCATACAGGTTGTTCCAGCCACGTGGATGCTTTTGCCAAGATTCCCAACTTCCCAGGCGCAATTTGCTCTCTGCAGGAAAGCCTCTGCTCCAGGAATTGTGTTTGGAGAGGAGGAGGGAGCCAGAAATCACTGCTGGACTGAGTAAATTAGTTCAGGGATGTGGCAGGTTTCCCACACGGCACATTTGTGGATGCTGGATGTTTTGGGAGGTACAGGAGTGAGTAAATTCTAATGGCTCTGGGTGAAGGGGGGTTTGAATCCAGGAGAAGGAACTCCTTTTTTCTGTGGTACCACCTAAAAAACCCCAAATCTTGGAGTATGTTGAAGGAAATGCTCTTATTTCCAGCAAACTTGGCTTTGGAGGAAGTTTCTTGCTGTTTTTTTGTTTGAGAAGCAGAAGGTCAACAGCATCTTGTGCCAGCCCCAGGCGGGGCACAGGCCCAGGGCCTGTGGAGTCCTGGGGGCAGTTCTGGGCCCTCAGACAGGAGAGACCTGGAGAGGCTGGAGCGTGTGCAGGGAAGGGAAGGGAGCTGGGAAGGGGCTGGAGAACTCCTGAGGGAGCTGGGGGGGCTCAGCCTGGAGAAAAGGGGGATTAGGGGGGACCTTGTGGCTCTGCAAGTCCCTGACAGGAGGGAGTTGCAACATTTCTGAAATGGAGGGTCTGCAAAGAAGAACTCAAAATCGTTGTGTTAAATCAGTGTAGGGAGGTCATGGACCTGTGGGAGTGAGTCCAGAGGAGGCCCCGGAGCTGCTCCCAGGGCTGGAGCCCCTCTGCCCTGGAGCCAGACTGGGAGAGCTGGGGGGGTTCACCTGGAGAAGAGAAGGCTCCAGGGAGACCTGAGAGCCCCTTGCAGGGCCTAAAGGGGCTCCAGGAGAGCTGGAGAGGGACTGGGGACAAGGGAGGGAGGGACAGCACACAGGGAATGGCTTCCCAGTGCCAGAGGGCAGGGAGAGATGGGATATTGGGAAGGAATTGCTGGCTGGGAGGGTGGGGAGTGGCTGGAATGGAATTCCCAGAGCATCTGTGGCTGCTCCTGGATCCCTGGAAGTGTCTAAGGGCAGGTTGGATCAACCTGGGCTAGTGGAAGGTGTCCCTGCCCATGGAACAGGATGATCTTTACGTTCCCTTCCAACTCAAACCATTCCATGATTTTATGAACATATTTGGGATATACAGGATGGGGAAGGTTGTGTTGCCTCACTTTCCCAAAACACTCAAAAAACCAGAAGAAGGGGATGGAAGGAATAATGCAGAGGAAAATGCAGGCAGGCGTCCTGCGCTGGGAAGAAATCACAGTTTCTTTTCTGACTCAGTAAGAGAATAGCTCTGATTTTTTCCCAGTAACAGTGTTACCCTTTTACCTGGGAAATCTAGATATTCCATGTCTGTGTTTCCATCCCTGGATGGGAGCTCTGTGTGACACCCAGAAACACAAACGAGCACATCTTCAGTGGCACCTTCCACGTGGTGCTAAAGGTCCCTCAACGCTCGTAATTAACCTTCTTCCTAATTTAAAACTGAGTTTTGATGTCCAGAGTTGCCTTTGGCTACTGTTTGAACGGATTAATATTCCGGCAGTGCCTCATATTTACTCACTCACAGCAGAATGAACCTGGAGTCAGATCCTCATTTAGTTAAAATAAATGTACTTCCATGGTTTTAAACCAATTTAAACCAAGAGGACGATTTGCCCTGGGGGTGGATTTGAGAGGCTGAGTGTTGGATCAGGTTCTGAGTCGCTTTGTAATGAGGGAGAAACGTTGAGTTTAAGAGGAAAGGTTTACCCCAGGCTGCCTTTGTACCTCGTGCCTGGCTCTCCGAACACCTACCGAACGATTGCGCCCTTGAACTGGAGCGGCAGCAAATGGATGTGCCTCCAAATCTGAGGCTCCGGGAGGAGAAACAGTCAGTACAACCTTGGAATGCACATTCCTTCCTTTCCAGTGAGGAAATGCAGCTTCCCCTCCATGTTTTTGGTTTTTTTTTTGCTGTTTGGGCCTCGGGAAGGAAACATTTCAATGAAGGCAAATAGATGAAGGGATGTTTTCCGAGTCAGCACTTTCCCCTCTTCCCCCTCCAAACCTTTCAATCTCCTGGCTCGTTTTCCGTGACCCCCCCTTGAACATCCCGTCTTTCCCAGCTCCAAAGCCTTTCCCTCTCCCCTCCTTTCCCTTGTGGATCTCCTCTCTTCCGAGCTGGACTTTCTTCCTTTGTGAGCCTTCCCTCCTAGTCCTCTTCCTCCAGATGACAGTTTTTCAGGGTGTTATCAGACAGAGATTCCTGGGGGGAAATGATCCAAATTCTGGGTCAACAGATTTGTTCCTGATGATCCTTTGATTTCTCAGGACCAGGGATTACTGATCCCTATCAAACCTGTGGCCAGGCCCAGGTTGGAATGAGTGTGGGTTTTAAGTGGCTGAGGTTTTTTTGAGGGCAACAGTGATTTGGAGGGAAGGAGAGAGAAGAGTTGGTGGTTGGGGGTTTTTAACTCTTTTCCACCCCAAACTTTGCATCTCTTGGGGTTTTTAATAGATGGTCTTTCTGGGAAAAACAGGGTGAATAAAACCATTAGGGTGGTCAAGGGGGATACTTGGAATTTTGGCAGGGGAGCTCCGGGTCCAGCTTGGCTTGTGGTCCTTTCTAACTCTTCCAGGATCCCAGTCCATCATGGATCCACCCCCACACCTGGGAGATGCCACTGGGTTTGTTCCCACCTCATCATTTTGAATAATTACTGCATGAACATCCCTAAACTTTACATGAAAGGGCAAGAACTTGCCTTTAGATCATGGAATCATGGAATGGCTTGGGTTGGAAGGGACCTTAAAGCTCATCTCATTTTACCCCCTGCCATGGGCAGGGACACCTTCCACTCTCCCAAGTTGCTCCAAGCCCTGTCCAACCTGGCCTTGGACACTTCCAGGGATGGGGAGTCCACAACCTGATAATTAAATTGTAATTTTTTGTGTTAAACTTCTGAGTGTAAGTTGAAACCAGCTCTGCTCTTCATCCGCAGTGGAATAAACATCATCAAATATGTGTGCCTAATATTTTAGTGTAAAACAGGCACTGCAGTTGGGTCCTGGCTGTTCAAAGCAAGATAATCTTGGCTGTTCAGAGCAACATAATCTCTGCTGTGGGTATTTTACATGCTAAATTTAAATTTCTGACATCCACCTTATTGGAGAAACAAAGAATCCCGTCTGTTTGTTTTCTCACTTTCTATTTTCGTGCACCTTAAAATCGTAAGGTTGCAGAATATCATTTATTTATTGCCCTATTAACGAATGTTTGAGGGTGGTAAAAAACCATTCCCACTCCATTCACGGCTTGGAATTCAGCCTGGAATCAACCCATGGGATGCAACAACCGTGGAATTTAATACCAGCCCTCACCAAGGTGGGTTTGGTTTAGGTCTTCACCAGAGGGTTTGCAGAGAAATCAGCTGTTTATCTCCCTCAGTCCTTTCATGTTTGGGTTTTAATCATGTCCAGGAAACTCCTGGAGAAAGGGAGACGGGTTTGAAAAGGGAAAAAGAAAGAACAGGCAACAGCAAAACAATCTCCCTGGGTATTTTCCTGGGAATGCCAGTGGATTAGGGACGTGGTTTGCATCAGCAATGCCAGTGCAGAGCTGATCCCTCTTCCCCGGGGATAGGGATGATTCCCATTAAGTTGCTCCTTAGGATTCTCCCTGTTAAATCTCCCAGGGAGCCAAAGGGCAGAAGCTGAGCAGGGGTTTTAAGCTACTGAAGTTGTCTGAGCAGGAGATGGGGTGGTTGAAGTGAAAGAATATTCCAAGGTGCCTGAAAGTTCCTTTTTATTTCTGGAAGCATTTTATTGTTTTGTGTCGGCTTTGCTCAGTTCAGTGGAAGGTTGTTTATTTTCCCTTCTATCAGTGTTGCATAAATTTTATAGAAATTGAGTTAAATGATGTTTTCCTCCCCAATTAAGGTTTCTAGTTCTCTCCCCTCTGTGTAACTGAAGTGCTGGAGAAAGGGGCAGTTTGAGGATGGGCTTCTTTAGGAAGACTCATCCTCCTCTTTCCTTCCCACCTCTGAGAAACACTTCCTGGAGACCTGTCTTTCCTTTCCTCTCTTTGCATGGAAAGCAGGTTCCACGGTCTTAATTCCATCTTCTCCCCCCCGTATCGTGGTACAAATGTGTTGCTTGATGATCCTCTCTGTGGTTTATAAATTATTAGTGATTTAATTGATCTCGGGTGCTGCAAAACTTTATAACTACGAAAAATAACATCTCACTAGTTTCTTTTTGTTGAGTTACATTGAGTTAAATTGAGACAAAATGACTAAATCGTGAGATGAATTGTCAGAACAGAGTTGGTGAGTAGTGAATTTTTGCCTCTTGGTAGGAAATCTCTGAATTTTGAGGTGATCTTGGGTTGGTTTGTGAAATATTTGCTGATAGAGGGGGGTCACTAAAATAAGTTTTCTAATCTATTTGTATCTGTCTGGAAATGCTGCAGTTCCCATGGTGATGCTCACCCTCCACCTCCCAGAAACCCCAAAATTGTGACGTCTCTGAAGCCAGAGCAGGTCCCCTTGTGCTGGTCACCTCTGGGTCACGTTGAGCTTGGCTTCAAAATTGTAAGAATTAAATAGCTCTAATTCATTTAAGCAATTAAATTCTGATACAGTCAAAGCCCCAGAAATTCAGCTTGAGATACGAAACTGTGACATCTGCAGTTTATGCTCAGGCTGATGAAAGAAGAAAAGGAGAGAGAAAAAAAAAGCAGAAGAGAGTTGGCACATCTTTAACGTTTTCCCAGGTAATTTATGAACTGATTTAAAAATTAATGTGTTTTTTTCCCCGCTGTTAAATACTCCCCTTGCCCTCTGAGTGTTAAAGGCAACATGGAGCTCTCTCAATCCCTCTAAATGGGAAAGGAGTTTAAGTTCTGTGCTTCAAAATCCATGAATATCCGCTCAAGAGTTAAGGAGTATTTAGGGCAGAGGAGCTCTGTCGTTCTCCTCCCATCTCCCAGCCTCCTTAGTGGTGGAAAATCCATGGCCATATTCCCAATCCCATCAGAGGAGCCCTTAGGCTGGAGAGCTGATTGCTTTTCTGGGTCTTTTGAGGTCCGTGGCATCAGCCAGCCATCAAAAAGCCGTGAAGGAGCTTGTTGGAGCTCTGCCAGCTCCTTTTGCCCCAGATTTTGGGGGATGAGCTGCCAACAGCTTGCAGGGACCCGCCGGGGATGTGGATAACGAGACGGAATTCTGAGTGTTCGGGGTGTGCTTGGGCTCGTCCTCCAAGTGCACTTTGGGGTGTTCTCATCATGAATTATGGGGTTTTTTAAGACCTTCGGAAGTGTCGAATCTCAACGAGCACAGAGAGGGGGGTCAGTTCACAGATCCCGGGGCAGGGTTTTGATTTCACAAGGACAAAGCTGAGTCTCCCGTCTCTAGAGGGAAAAAAAAAAAATCAACCTCCTCGTGCGTTCGTAGAGACCCAAACGAGGCGGTTTTTCAGCGCTGTGATGCCACCCTGGAAGGCAGCCTGGCTTTATCTCCCGACTTCGGTAGAGTTGAGAATTTAATTGCCGTTAAAAGATTAAAAAAAAAAAAAATGGGAAAAGCTTACACATTCTCTGGGCTGCCTCTCTCTAAAATGATACTCTGCGGCATCCCAGCCCAGGAAAGCGAAATGTAATTTGAGTTTGCGTTGGGCAGTGGCTTTGGGGGGTTAAGAATGAGCACTCAGCGTTTTTGCTTTCTGCCCTAACGGGTGCTCGAAGGGAATTATTGCTCCCTTAAATCTTTTAACTCTTCGGGTTTTTATCCCTTGCGTGCCGCAGGTGAGGGAATGTATTGTCGGGTTAAAATATTTCGGGTTTTGGGATGTAGCTCATGCCAAGCTACATCACCGAGGAATAAAACACTTGTGAGTCTTACCCGTGGTGAAGAGCCTGTTGTGTTGTTAAATGCTCTCATCTTTATTCATGTCCTGGCTCGATGCAGCCAATTCCCTGTGAATTACTGCATCAGGAGCACTCGAAAACCCCCGTAGTAGCTTAGGCTGGCATCTAAAATAAACAGGGGGGTGGGTTTAGGGTCCGTATATTATGGTTTTGCTTGTTCTCCAGGCTTGAGCTGAGTCGTTATTGGCTTTAATAATAGTTGTGTAGTGAAGGAACTACAAGGTTTTGGGTCTCTCCAGTTGGTGCTGTTCGATGAGAGATGCATTAATCGCTGCCATTAATATAAATTCCCTGCCTGGAATCCTTAAATCCTCGAGAAAAAGCAGAACTGGCTGGGATTAGCAGCTCCCTGGGAGCAGTTGGGGCCGGGAACTCACCTCTCTAACAGGAATTACTGCGTGGAGTTCCCTCTGTTTGTTCATCCCCGCAGTAAATTAGGAAGTGAAGATTTGGGACTTGTCTTAACACGGAACTTGATGGGCTTTGCAAATAGAGATGTGTCTTCAAAGAGCCATTTACAGCAATTATTTGAGAGCAGTTCTTGGCTGATGGAGACAAAACAGGCTATTAGGAGTTAAAAAAAAAAAAAAGATAAGACCAGAGCAGCAGTTATTTCCTAATGTGCTCCAGTTTATGGCTTTTTAGTGTAGAACCACAGAAATCCCTTCTTGTAGCTGGTTTTCCTGTGTTAACCGGGATTTTTGAATTGCTGCACCCTTTGCTCTGCTCCCAGGAAACCTTCCAGTGAAGGGATATGATATCCCACTATATTTAGATATTTTTCTGGCTGCGATGGGCTGACTCCAGATCTTCGTTTTAATCCTTTAGAGTGTATTTTTGTTCCTGGAAAGGCCTTTTTTCAAGGAAAGTGTGTTTCCACATGCCGAATGTGGGGTTGGGCTGCAGCTGCTCTGTGTGAGAGGCAGCTGCAGTGGGACATATGGATCCTCCTGGCACTCTTGGATCACCAGTTGGAGTCTTGCTGCAGGTTGGGAATGGGAGGGATTCAAGCCCCAACACGTAGTAAGGCCAAAATTAAATGTGATCCCCCCCCAAAAAAAAGAGATTGTGGATCTCAGTGAATTTTTACAGAGAGACAACAGCAATTTATTTTCATGTCAACTGAGATAGAAATATAAATTCTGGTTTATTTGCTTCTCTTATTGGGGGGGGGAGATTTTCCACTTGTCTTTAATTCACTTGAGTAATATCCCCAAGGTCAGCTCCTTTCAGACTCCCAAAACAACCCTGGGCTGCTCCAGGGATAAGAAGTCATCGCTCTTTGAGGTCTGCATAAATCCACAGCGTATTCCTGAGCTTCCAGGGATCCCTCTTTGCCAACAGCTCCAACATGTTTTGTGGTGACTTATTGCCCTCCCCAGGAGACATTAAATCCCATCTGCAGAGCCAGGAAGCTGCTGCCTCCCATTTTTGGGGGCTTTGTCTGTGTCCAAACACGGTGAAAACTCAAACTCTGCCTTAGCTTTTCTCATTCCCTGACTGAATCAATCTCGGTGTGCTTGAATTTCCCACTCTGACCTCCATTCCCTTTTCCAGCCCATCCTGATTCTTGTTCATACTACACGTTCATAGAATCGTCACAGAGGGATTGGGGTTGGAAGCACCTTCAGGATCATCCTTTTCCAAGGCCCTGCCACGGGCAGAGAACCTTCCACCACATTAATTTCCCTCCCAAAGATTCGCACGCGGCAACAGCTTAATATTAAGCCAGTTTTCCTCCTCATGGGTCTGTTGTTCCCCCTCTGTTAGAAACTTGGATTGATTTGTTTCCGGGGCCAAACAAGAAACTTGGACTGAACAGCTGCTGCTGTCCAGGGTTATCCATGCCCCATCCAAAAGTTGGGGTCTCAAAGTCTTGGGAAGTGGTAGAAGAAATCCTGGAAGGATGAAATGAGGAGGGAACTAAGAGCTCCGTAGCTTTGACCGTCAGTCCGGTGTCTGTTCCGTTGGCTTATCTCTGCCTTGTTAAGTGTTTTAGGGCAGGTAAACCTCAGTTCTTCCCTTTCCTGTCTCCATGCAAAGCCCTGCCTGGGGATCACAGCAGCAGCCCTTGGACTGCAGCATTCCCACCAGGCTCCCTGGTCTCCTCGTGGCAGAGGGGCTCCATCCCTCGGGTCATTTTTGGGGTCTCCTCTGGAATTCCTCCAGCAGCTCCATGTCATCCTGCTTTTGTTCCCCAGAGCTGGAGGCGGAGTGGGATAACCAGCTCCCCAGCCTGCTGCCCACCTGCAGGACACTGTTGGCTTTCTGGGATGTGTTCACACCTCTCCAGCTCTACATCCACCAGCATTCCCGAGCCCCTCTCTAGAGGGCTGCTCTCAATCCCTTCATCCCCCAAGCTTTTACTGATACCCTGAACCCACTCCAGGACCTTGCCTTGGCCTCGCTGAACTTCATCAAGTTCACGTGGACCAACTTCTCCAGCTCGATGAAAAACCAAAACCTTAATCAGTTTGGGATTAAGGGATCTCAGGAATTTGGAAACTGCCCTCTCGCTCTGGCTGTGATGCTTTCACCCTTCCCATGAGTGCTGCAGCGTGGTGTTTTTCTTTCCAAAACCACCTGAATCGAACGCCACTTGTCACAGGATGTTGTTGGTGACTGTGAAGGACGTAGCAGATGGAGGAGTCATCAGTGTAACGACCTGGGATCAGAGAAGGGGACGAGGAGAAAACCATGGGCTCTGTTGTTGCTGAAACAAAGGGAGATGGGGGAGCTCAGCCACGCGTGTATTGAGCGAGAGCAGCCGAAAATGAGCCGCGTTATTTCTCACTCCCTCCTTCTGTCAGTGATTGAGGCATTTTCAGAGCACGAGCCGGGGAAAATAATAGGTTGCTTTCACAAAGGGAGAAGTTTAAAAAGTGCTAAATCATTCATCAGACGGCGGGGAGAGCTTCAGGGTGGGCTGTTGGTGCCTGGCTCTGTTCTGATTCCATCTCCCCTGAACGTTTCCTTTGCTCCCTGGAGAGTTGTGTTGAAACGCTGGGGTTGAAATGAGGGTGGTGGTTTGGGGTGAGGCTTTTTGGAAGGTGTCCCACACACAAACCCTCTGACAAGCCCTGCTGTTCACCAGCACATCTGTGTCCCCTGGCGGGACACAAAGCCAGAGGATGGTGTTTGTGAGTGCAATGTTCTCCCCTGGGGGATTGATAAGCACTTTGGCATTGTGTGGATGTCTAAATCCCTGTTAACCTGGTGTTCCCTTTCAACTGGGAAGTTTGATTTCGTGGCTTCCCTGCTTCCAGAACTTTATTTTTGGGCTTGGTAGGTTTGAAATGAGAGCTGCTCATTCGGTGACTGTCACTTGGATTCACTTGGTTCATCCTAAAGGGAGAAATGCAGCGGATCCTCCTATTACTGGAATCGTGGAATAGTTGGGGTTGGAAGAGACATTAAAGATCATCTCATCCCACCCTCTGCCATGGGCAGGGACACCTCCCACTATCCCAGGTTGATCCAACCTGGCCTTGGACACTCCCAGGGATCCAGGGGAGCCACAGATGCTCTGGGGAATCCAGTTCAGCCCCTCCCCACCCTCCCAGCCAGCAATTCCTTCCCAATATCCCATCTCTCCCTGCCCTCTGGCAGTGGGAAGCCTTTTCCTGTGTCCTGTCCCTCCACCCCTTGTCCCCAGTCCCTCTCCAGCTCTCCTGGAGCCCCTTTAGGCCCTGCAAGGGGCTCCAAGTTCTCCCTGGAGCCTTCTCTCTTGTAATTCTGAGCACTTGCATCTCGTCTGCTTGGTTTGTTGGCACTTACATGGGGACAACCAGTTTCTAAGGTGGTTTCTGTCTGAAGATTGTCAATCCCCTGTCAGGTTGTGTGTTTGGACTTGTTGTCCCTGTTTTTATGGATTGGAAAAGCAGAAGTGTGGGAGAAGCAACAAATAATCTGGCAGAGAAAGTGCCCGGGTACCCTCTCCCCCCACCTGCCCTCTGTGGACCTTCTCCACTGCTGTGTCTCTGAAGGCTCCTCAGGCCTTTTAGAACAATCCCAGCAATCAGAGAAATAATTTGTGGGTTTGTGGAGCACAGAGGAGGGAACGGGGTCCATCACCTTGTTCTTTGCCCAAGAGGAGACCTTTATATTTAACCTGGAGCGTAAAGCCCCCACCAAAACCCTTCTCTGTCCTCTGGGCTTTGCCTCTTAGTTTCTCATGCACTTGTAGGAACCCAGAAATGAGTTTTCTCCTGAAGTGTGACTGTTTAACACGGAGAACGGGATGAACTGGAGCTGTTTTGCCCGCTCTCCATGTGGTGATGTCCGGGGTCCCCGAGGCAGGACGTTGCTCCAAGGGCAGCAGTAACAGGCAAGAGGTGAAGAAATGGGATTTAGGAGAGGTGAGCGAGCACAGCCTGGATATCATCTGCTGGAAAAGTGCTTTTTTTTCCAGTTGCCTCTGCTCTGCCCATCAGGCACAAGGCATGCCTGCCTTCAGAGAAGCT
Source organism: Cephalopterus ornatus (assembly GCA_013396775.1). Classification (NCBI taxonomy): domain Eukaryota; kingdom Metazoa; phylum Chordata; class Aves; order Passeriformes; family Cotingidae; genus Cephalopterus; species Cephalopterus ornatus. The sequence continues at coordinate 142,423 of VZRE01005978.1, read as the reverse complement.
TCTTCACGGCAGAAATGTGAGTCAGTGGAGCAGGACCGGTGGTGACACAATTCTCCCGGGTATTCCAGGGGGGCCTGGCCAGATTTTAGCCTGGCCCAGCCTAAAATGGGCTAAAAATAGCTCTCAGTGTCCACATCACAGAGCCTTTCAGCTGCTAATGCTTTCACTTCCCTTGGGTTTGGATCCAGTCCAGGGGCCTGGAGATTAAAGGCTTGGCCTGTTAAGAGCCCATTCATTATCCTTCCAGGCCTGAGTCTTAATCACCAGCAGCTAATTTGGCCCATTAGAAGCAGTAAATATCCGAATTAACTCGTGCAGTCCTCTTCAGGCTTCGCTTCTGCTTCAAAATTCCATCAATTAGTTTTAAAAAAAAAAAAAAAAAAAAATCAGTCTTGCTTGTATTTGTCTGGAAACAAGAACAGATCATTCCCTCCTGGAACAGAAGTTCCTTCTGCCTTGATCTCTGTGGAGCCCTGAGGGGAATAGATGAAATTGTTAGAAACGTTTTCTCCTTTCTTTCTGCGCGGGTTTTTTTGGGTTTTGTTTTGTTTTTGGTTTTTTTTGGTGTTTTGTTTTTTTTTCTCTCTCTCTCTTATTTCCTATTCCTGTGGTTCGCTGTACAAATCAATATAATGCCTCTTTGGTTCTGGTTTAACATTCTCAGCTCTGAATGGAGCATTATCTCAGAGAAGCTGTTTTTTCTCTCAGTACTTTGGAGGCCTGTCGTTAATATTTAGCAATTTGTGCAATTTGGATGCAGTTGCTTTATCCTCTTTCGCTCAGTGTCTCGCTCTCTGTGTTTCTGCACCTCCATAATGTCATTTTGAGACTCTCTCCCGGGATTTTAACTCATCCAGGAGCCCCTGAGCCTTTCTTTGGGTAGAAACAGAGAATATCCGGAATTGGAAGGGACCCACAAGGATCATCGAGTCCAGCTCCTGGCTCTCCACAGGACACCCCAACAGCTGTCTGTAGGTCTTAGAGGAATAATCCCATTAATTAAGGCCCAAATTTGGCAATCCTGAGCCAAAGTTGCTCCTTCTCTCAGCTGATTTGGGGAAGCAGAGACACGGCAGTGACAAAGCCAAGCTGAAACAAGAGCAACATAAAATGTGATAACCTTTTGTTTCCTGTCCCATCAAACACAGTGCAACAGAATAATCCTGCCAGTTGAAGGAGAAAAATTGTGGAGTTTCCACTGATAAATGATCTGGAGATCTCTTGCCTCGTTTGTTCTAAGTCAATATTTCCCCCACTTGCTGTGGAAGCCTCGCAGAACGTGGACACTCAATCCTGGAGCAGTTTCCATTGGCATTTCTTTAATAAACTCATAATTTATAGACTGTGTTTTACATCTCCTCCCCGTGCCCCCAGAGTTTGTTCCAGCCAGCTCAGGAGAAATGAGCTATTGAGTTGTTACTCCCCTTGATTAAGTCAATAAAAAATCCATTTGTCTTGTTAAGCGAGTGGCTCCGTTCGGCAAGTGGTGAGATCCCAGATCCCACATTTTGGGGTGAAAAGCGATAGCCAAGGCTGTGATAAATCACCTGAAAGTCAGAAGGGACCAGGCAGTGCCTCAGCTCAGCCAGCCTTGCCCACGGCTGGGCCTGGCCTGGGTTGTCTGAGGCAGCTGCAGATTCGAGGGGATGATCTGCAGTTGTCAGATGGTGACAGTGAGTGCCCTGAACACTCAAGAACATTTTCGTATTTTTAGGTGACAGAACTTCATGTTTTGGGTTGGTGATTTTTTTTGTGAAAGTTGTGAGATGGTTCATTAAGAGTCTTTGCTAAGAAGTAGCAGGAGTTTTGCTTCTTCACCTTCAACTGCTGACATATCTCAAAGAGTCCCCGTCTTGTTCTGATGGGAAGGATTTGAATTTTGGTGAGTGAGAGCTTGGTTTGGAAGGGAAGGAGGTGACTGAGCTGTACTTTAAGCACTTGGGTGATCAAAAGAGGCATCATGGCCTCGGAATGATCAGTGAGGGAATCTGGAGATGGCCAGTCCCAGACCCCCCCGTGCCCTGGGCTGATCCCACAGTGGGGGCAGCAGGAGAGGGGGGATTCTGCCCCTCTGCCCCCTGAGGTGAGACCCCCCTGCAGAGCTGCCTCCAGCCCTGGGAACAGCAGCAGGAGGACATGGAGCTGCTGGAGAGAGTCCAGAAGAGGCCCCGGAGCTGCTCCCAGGGCTGGAGCCCCTCTGCTCTGGAGCCAGGCTGGGAGAGCTGGGAATGTTCACCTGGAGAAGAGAAGGCTCCAGGGAGACCTGAGAGCCCCTTGCAGGGCCTAAAGGGGCTCCAGGAGAGCTGGAGAGGGACTGGGGACAAGGGAGGGAGGGACAGGACACAGGGAATGGCTTCCCACTGCCAGAGGCAGGGTTAGATGGGATACTGGGAAGGAATTGCTGGCTGGGAGGGTGGGGAGGGGCTGGAATGGAATTCCCAGAGAAGCTGTGGCTGCCCTTGGATCCCTGGAAGTGTCCAAGGCCAGGTTGGATCAACCTGGGAGAGTGGAAGGCGTCTGTGCCTGTTGGAATCTCCCTGGTATCTGTGCAAAGAGAGCAATGGGAAGGAGGATGTGGAGGGATTGGAATGATTTCTCTTTATTAGTCTGTAGCAGCAGACTCCTGCCAGTCTCGGGGAGACCCCTTTGCTAAGGCAACAGTGCCAGGACTTTATTAAATAGTTTTTATCCAGTTTTGAGCAGTACAAACATCACACAGGGCTGGCAGGAGCAGCAAAGATCTACCTCCTCTGGAGTTATTGGTTTTGTATCTCCTGTATCTGCTGTTGAGTGTCTGTTCTGTGCTAAAACCAGCGCAGGGAGACCTGCTCTTGGTTACATCCCACCAGCAAAAAGCCCAGTTTGGGCTCTTTCATGTGATAATTTGCCACGAGCCAGCACTGACACTTCCAAACATGAAGAGTTTCTCAAGACGTATGTCCTTAAAAAAAAAAAGAAACTTTTCATTTTGGAAGAATCTCCTTGGGATCTTTACAGCATAAACTCCCAAATCCCTGCTGGATTAGAGTCGCTTCCGAGCTGCCTGTCGTGTTTTCCTTGTTTCGCTGTGCATGCAAGTGCTGATTCACAGAGCAATAAACCCCCTCCCCAGGACTTCTTGATTTTAATCTCTGAAAACAAAGCAGCAGCTGAGGGATGGATTTCACCTTGCCACGAGGAGCTTTCCGAAGGCATCTGGAGTCAGGCTGCGTCGGTGGAGACAATTCTTCTTCCTTTCCCTTGGAACTGCTGTGCTGAAATTCAACTGTGAGTCAATAAAAAGTGAATATTTTCATTTAAGTCAGGGGGGGTTTTGCGTCAGATAAGGCTTTGAGAGCTCTGTTGGAGTATTTGTGTCCTCGTTGCACAGTCACTGTGGTGTTGAGCTGGTTTCAGCAGTGCTGGGGGGCACAGCAGCAGCTGTCACATGGAGCTAATTCAGTGTTTTCTGTGATTAGGGAACTACAAAAGCCAGAGGTGAAGAAACCATTTTAGATTAGCCAAGTGGTGCAATACCTCTGGTTTTTGTGTGGGTTATGGTGATGAATTGGTCCTTCAGCCTCAGCTGGGGACCCAGCGGGGCACAGACAGGTTAAGAGAGGCTGTAAATGGACTAAAGTGGGCAAAGAAGGGGTAAGAGAGTAGAAGGATAATTATTCCCGCTTTACAGATGGGGAATGAACACCTGGGAAGATTAAGGGATTGAACTGTTCAGGTTGGAAGAGACCTCCAGGATTATTGAGCCAAACCATCACCCAGCCCCACTAAACCACGTCCTCAAGTGCCACATCCACACGCTTCTTGAACGCTTCCAGGCGTGGTGATTCCACCAGTTCCCTGGGCAGCCTTTTCCAGTGCTTTCCCCATGCCTTGTAACCTGCTCCATCGTGTTGAGCTCTGCCCTCTTCCAGCCTTGATCTCACAAACAGCTGGAGCAACCTCCAACTGTAATTAGAGCAGCAGCCCTGGTGCTTCACGGGTGGAAGCAGCAGCCAAACCAAAGATTCCCAACTCCCTCTTGTGTGTTTTAAGTATTATCCCATCCACCAACTCGAGGAATGGCTTTTCTCCCATTTCCCAGCTTTGCTGATGTGTTTGGAGGCAGCAGTTGAATATATTTTGGGGGAGGAAAAAGAGATGCTTGTTTCCAAAGGCAGAAAGCACCGTTGTTAAAAGGTGCATTTAAGTAGTTATCTGTTCTTGTGGCTGCTCTGCCTTTTAAGAGGCCTCTCCAATTTGGCTTTCACTGATAATGAACCCGGAGCGATGAGCAGAGGAGGTGGTTGCTGGGCTATTCAACACATTTTGGGATTCTGGAGTCAAAAAGAACTATCAAAATGTTGTTGGCTTTTTGTTTCCAGATCGATGTGGGATCTCTGAGCACATCACGATGCGAAATGGTGCATAATATCACAGCCCTAAATTGTCCCAAATTGGTGCCTCTTTAAGGCAAAGGCAGCTTTGTTTAAATAATGGCTTTGCCATGGAGACTTGTGGCATTGATTGGATACATCGGGGTGGCAGAGCAAGAGAAACGAGTTTGTGTCAGGCTCAATTACAGGTTTCCGTGTATTATTTAAGTGTTGCTCTTTCCCTCTCCTTCTGTCAATCATCGTTCCCTTGCAGATTGCTCTATTTTTAATATTTCTCAAAGTTGAAGGTTACTTTCTTCTCCAGCAGCAGCTTTAAACCCAGGGTTATTCTAGTGATGATGTTGATGGTAATTAATAATTAAGGTATTTATGAGTGCACGTGTTGCCATCCCCCCCTCTGCCCCACTCTGGTGAGACCCCACCTCCAGAGCTGCCTCCAGCTCTCGGGAGCAACATTCCTGAAGGATGTGAAGCAGCTGGAGAGAGTCCAGAGAAGGCCCCAGAGCTGCTCCCAGGGCTGGAGCCCCTCTGCTCTGGAGCCAGGCTGGGAGAGCTGGGGGGGTTCACCTGGAGAAGAGAAGGCTCCAGGGAGACCTGAGAGCCCCTTGCAGGGCCTGGAGAGGGACTGGGGACAAGGGATGGAGGGACAGGACACAGGGAATGCCTTCCCACTGCCATTTAGATGGGATATTGGGAAGGAATTGCTGGCTGGGAGGGTGGGGAGGGGCTGGAATGGATTTCCCAGAGCCCTGGATCCCTGGGAGTGTCCAAGGCCAGGTTGGATCAACCTGGTGTAGTGGAAGGTGTGCCTTGCCATGGCGGGGGATTGGAACTGGATGATCTTTACGTTCCCCTCCAACCCAAACCATTCCATGTTTCTCTGAATATGGAATTAAACACAAGCACATTGGCAATGTGTGTCCAAGGCCAGGGATAGTGGAAGGTGTCCCTGGGCTTGGAACTGAATGATCTTTCGGGTCCCTTCGAACCCAAATTATTCCCTGATTCTGTTATTTATGGTGAACAAGATGTGTCTTGTCTTTGCATTTACTCATCAGCTGGTTTTCTGTCCAAACCCCCTGGACTTTGTCAATCAGTTGCTCCCCTTCCTGTGGGATTGCAAAAGGGAAAAGGAAACTGCACAGTGGGACTGGAACTGGAAAAAAAGAGTTGGAAGTAGCAGAGCTGGAAATCCAGGCTCCTAGCAGCTCTTAAGCTGAACCTTATGCTGCTCATTGAGATCTCCTGGGTTTTATTTCCATGGGTTTGGGAGGTCCCCAAACAGCCCCTTCTGAAATCCTGGGAGGAGCCACATTTCTTGTTGATCAGCCAAGAAACGGGAACGAGCTAGAGCCAAAGTCAATACTTATAACTTTTTCATCAAACCTTTAAACATTCCATGAAAAATGTATTGTTTGAGACTCCAGAAAGGATGGGGGGGGTGGAGGGAACACAGCAGAGAGGGCAAAGCTTCAGTCAGCCCTTAGATAACAGTTTACAGACCTGAGTGCAAGGAGAAGCCATTAATTCCTTTTTTTATTTGCAGGAGAATCCTCAGCCCCGGGGTTTTTTTCCCTGCAGGGGTATGGAATGTGTGAGTGGAGGGAGTGTGAGAGGTGATTTACCAGCACAAGAGATTCACTCCCTTTATCTTTAGTTTAAAGGTCTCTTCCAAATTTATTTGAAGAACCCAGCCCTGAGATGCTCTTACTGTCCGGTTCCCCTGGGGTTTGGAAAACGATGGATGGGCAGGAGCTGCATTTTTATCGTGGAGCTGGTGTTTAATATTCAGGACTGCTTCAGGAATGGCCTGAGGAAAAGAAATTCCATATGGGAGGGGGAGAATTTGGCTACCATGCAGCTGAAGAAGGATTCTAATGTGTAAATAGGCCATGGGTTGGATGGGGGCACCCAGCCTGACAGGAGGGGGGAGCCAGATGGGAATCGGCCTCTTTTTCCAGGGAACAAGGGACAGGACAAGGGGAAACGGCCTCCAGCTGTGCCAGGGGAGGCTCAGGTTGGCCATGAGGAGGAATTTCTCCCTGGAAAGGGTGGTGAGGCCTTGGCAGGGGCTGCCCAGGGAGGTTTGGAGTGCCCAGCCCTGGAGGTGCCCAAGGAAGGCCTGGCCGTGGCACTCAGTGCTCTGGGCTGGGGACAAGGTTGGGATTGGGCACGGGGGGATCCATGGGCTGGGAGGGATTTTCCAGCCTCAGGGATCCTGGGATTCACTGGGTAAAAACCTGTGTGGATGCCAGGCCCAGAGGGTGGTGGGGATGGGAGTTACACCCAGCTGGGGACAGTCACCAGTGGTGTCCCCAGAGCCCAGTCCTGTTCGGTGTCTTCGTGGTGACCTGGGTGAGGGCGTGGAGGGCACCCTCAGGCAGTGTGCAGGTGACACCGTGTTGGGTGGGAGTGCTGGATGTGCTGGAGGGCAGGAGGGCTCTGCAGAGGGACCTGGGCAGGCTGGATCCATGGGCTGAGGACAATGGGATGAGGTTCCGCAAGGCCAAGGTCCAGCACTTGTGTCTCAACAACCCCGTTCAACGCTCCAGGCTCCACCCCACAACTCTGTTTTTGGTGGGAAGGGCAGTGTGAAGAAGTAAAACCAGCTTTGTAGCCAAACATCTCCATCCTGTGCACAACTGGTGTCCTCTCCCAGGGCCACCAGCTGGAGAAGAGGGACACCTGAGAGCCCCTTCCAGGGCCTCCAGGAGAGCTGGAGAGGGACTGGGGACGAGGGATGGAGGGACAGGACACAGGGAATGGCTTCCCACTGCCAGAGGGCAGGGAGAGATGGGATATTGGGAAGGAATTGCTGGCTGGGAGGGTGGGGAGGGGCTGGAATGGAATTCCCAGAGAAGCTGTGGCTGCCCCTGGATCCCTGGGAGTGTCCAAGGCCAGGTTGGAGCACCCTGGGACAGTGGGAGGTGTGCTCCATTTTACCACACGTTGGCAGGGGGCAGGTTCTTTCTGTTGAGTTGGGTGGAAGTGCTGAGGATTTTTTTTTTTTGCACTTCCCCTGTCCGGTTTCACTGAAAAAGAAAGCAGCAAACAAAGAGTTAAATTTGGTTTTTGCTTGGTTCTATAACCAGAAAAAGCAGGCCAATATTTCGTTAATCAGAGAGGGGAAATTCTGCTTGGAAGAATTTTCTTTATCTTATAAATGTGTTTAGTTGAGAAGCTTTGTTACTTAGAGGTGAATTTAGTGAAGAGTTTTAAATGCCAGCAACCCATCCCATCCCATCCCATCCCATTCCCTGTGTTTAATAATCTCACTAATCCTGTTGCAGACAGACATTTTTTAACAGACGTTAATTAGCAGACATTATTTAATAGGCATTTTTTAACAGACATTATTTAGCAGAAATTATTTATCAGACATTATTTAATACCCATTTCTAACAGACATTATTTAATACACATTTTTTAACAGACATTATTTAATACACATTTTTTAACAGACATTATTTAACGGACATTTTTTAACAGACATTATTTAACAGAAATTATTTAGCAGACATTATTTAATAGGCATTATTTAACAGACATTATTTAATAGGCATTGTTTAACAGACAGTATTTAGCAGACATTATTTAACAGAAATGATTTAACACACATTATTTAACGGACATTTTTTAACAGACATTTTTTTGAACACATTATTTAACAGACATTATGTAACATACATTATTTAACAGAAATTATTTAATAGGCATTATTTAACAGACATTATTTAATAGACATTTTTTAACAGACATTATTTAGAACACATTATTTAACAGACATTATTTAATAGACATTTTTAACAGACATTATTTAGAACACATTATTTAACAGGTATTACTGATCTATCTCACCGCACCTGCTCATTTCTCCCCCTGAAGGAACAGTTGGGAATAATGCAGCAAAACCACCTTAGTATTGTAATTTTTATTGTCTGTATCCCAGTAATGTTTCCTCCTCTGAAAAAGCGGAATAGTTTGTTTGAAGTGCTGAGTGAGTGGTAATTAAAACGAAGAATCTTGGCCTCATTAATGGACATTTAGAGTCTCAGTGACTGGGACCTAAGAAGACTTAAAATGGTTGGGTTTATTATCCTTCTCTAAACTTGGCTTAGCAAAACCCAACAGGGACCACAGTTGGGCAAGGACAGGGCTGGGTTTTTTTTTTTAAATGAAATAGAAAAAGCAAAAGAATGATTTTAGGAAAGTTTTACATCGATTGAAATATTAAATGGTGGCCACGGTGGGAGTTTTCCGCTGCTCTTGCCATTCCCAGGCAGTTCTCTTCCATTAAGGATTCCTGGAAGTGTCCAAGGCCAAGTTGGAGCAGCCTGGGGGTGGAAGTGGATGGGCTTTAAGGTCCCTTCCTCCCCAACCCATTCCATGGTTAACGGTCCCTTTGACAAGTGTTGTTTAAGGTGAGTTGGCTCAGTTTTAGTCATCCTTAACTTTTAAAATTGAGGTTTCATTTTTTTTTTCCCTCAGTGATGCAACAGCATTTGGGATGTTTTTTCCCCCCAGGGCACAAAGACAAGTCTGTTATTTGAAAGATACTAAATCAGAGTGGAAGTGGAGTGAATTTTTCTGGTTTTCTTCGGTAGTTTAGGATGATTTTCTCAAAGCAAAGGCACTCAGACCCCCCCAGGGAACTCCCCATATTGCTGCATTATGGGTTTTTTCTCTCCCCTGAGATGGTTTTGGGTTCATTCACTGAATACAACCATAAGAGGTAGGAATGTGATCTTTAAATGTACCTCTGTCTGATCTTGGAAATGGCCAAAATTAACAACATTCAACACCTAAAAATTAACGTTCAACACCTAAAAATGAGGAAGGGCTGTTCTGCAAAGCCCATAATGGCTGTTCCGTCAGAGCTCACATTTTATTTCACGTCTCTGAACTCAGTGTGTGGATTTTTATCCGAAGCATTTGCCAGGCACTGGTGACTCTCTCCTTTTGGCTGATCCATGTGGGGAGGGAGGGGGAATAAGGTCTGTATTTTTATTTATTCACTTTTGTTGGGTGAACTGAACTGTGGTTCCAAGATGAATCCTTGAAACCCTTTCCCAGCTCTCCATCCACCCTTAGAGGATTCCAAAGAAAAAGGAGACTGAACTGACTTTGATCTTCCGTGGGGTTGTTGAACTGAGGTCATTCTTGGGTGGTAGGAACCCTTATGATTTAACTCTCATCAATTTAACGTTGCCGAGATCATTCCATCAGTCTTTGGGATCTGCTTCCCAGCTGGATCCATCCACCAGCTCTCTGCTCAGTGGCTGTGAGTAGTTTCTGTCCTTCGGAAGTGAAATAATTGAATCTTTGTTGTTTTTCATCATTCTCTGACCAGAGTCATCCTGACAGTTTTTCTACTTCCCTGGTTGTTGTGGCCACACTGTCCTTGGACTTCCAGAGGAAGAGAAAAATAGAAGAGGCTGCCCAGGGAATTGGTGGAGTCAGAATCCCTGGAAGTGTTCTAAAAACCTGGCACCTCAAAATCTGGTTTAGTGGACACAGGGGTATTTGGTCGAAGGTTGGACTCGAGGAACCTCATTGACTGTGTGATTCCAACAGAACTCAGTTCATTTGGGGATGTCAGTGAGTTTGTAATAGTATTGTATTAAAATTAGTAAGATTAATAGTCTTGTATTAAAATTAATTGTAGAGAACCATTGTATTGCTTGTGGCAGCACTTCACAGCTTCACTCACGTTAACGAGGGGGCTTGGAAAAATCTGCAAACATCTTTCCTTTGCCTTGCTGTCAGGAGTATTTTGGATGATGTGTAGCCAAGGAGTGGTTCAGAAGCCAGAGTAGCTCTTGTGGTGGTCTGAGTTCCGACTCTGACATCAGTTTTAAATGCTAAGAAATCATATGTGGTCGATTTTACTTTAAAAAATGGTTACTGGCTGGAAGAGAACAGTGAGAAGAGAGGGGTGTGTGCTAACTCAGAGGTTCTTCTCTGCTGTTTATGCTTATTATATCTGAAAAAAACCTAAGAAATCAATTCCTGCAATCCTCCTCCACATCCAAACAGGCTTATCCACGTGAGCCTCATGGAAGTTGCCTGGTCTGTTGGAAAGCAGATGGATCCCGGGAGTCAGGGGGAATTTCTTTCCTCTGTTATTCCGGTAGATGCTGCTGTGGAATGGAGTTTTTTTCCACTGAACAAGGGTGGTAGGAATTACCCTCTAAATTGTTCCAGTTGAAGCAGCTTTTTAAAAATTATTTGGTGCTGAGGAAAGAACACAGTGAAGTGGCCGCTGAGCCTCTGAAAATAAGAACAGGTTTCATTTTGGGTTAGTGGTTGAAGTTCAGGTGAGAAAATGAGATAGAACTGGGGGGGGGGGGGGGGGAAAGGGGAAAGGAACAAAC
>VZRE01005978.1:106384-131317 GCA_013396775.1 Cephalopterus ornatus | reverse complement strand
TGGGAGGGTGGGGAGGGGCTGGAATGGATTTCCCAGAGAAGCTGTGGCTGCCCCTGGATCCCTGGAAGTGTCCAAGGGCAGGCTGGTGCAACCTGGGAGAGTGGGAGGTGTCCCTGCCCATGGCAGAGGGTGGCACTGGATGATCTTTAAGGTCCCTTCCAACCCAAACCATTCCATGTTTCTGTGAACATGGAATTGAACACAACCACAGTGGCAATGTAGGAAATAAAACACTCGTTTCATCTGGACAAGGATGTTGCTCCCAGGCCGGTCTGTGGCACACTCTGGAAGACACATCGCCTGTATTTCCTTCCAGGCTTTCCTTTTCCTTCTTCTCTTCCTTTTTTTTTTTTTTTTTTTAAAACCACAAGTGTTCAACAGGATATTGGGTCACTTAATTGCATTTTGTTTTTCTGCCTGCCTGCTGTTCTTATCTCAGCAGCACAAGGGCTGAGGGGGCTCAGTCAATACTTTGTGTACTCACAGGAGGCAATCAATAAAAAAACAAAATTACAAAGGACTCGTGGTAACGAGGCTGAAGCTGCTGCTTATGATTTTTGCAATAATTACTTCAGCTTCCTCCCTTTCCTCAAGAAAATGGTGTCTGATTGCAGGAGGGGATCTTGCTCGGCCGAGGACGTGTCAAAATCCAACAAAGCCGAGCGGGAAGTCAAATTAGAGCTTTTTTGTTTCAGCACGTGAAGGGGCCTCGCGAGGCAGCAGGGGAAAGAATAGCGTTGATTTTTGGATGGTGCCAACCAGCAGCTGTGCCATTCTTCCTTGTTACCTGTTTGTCCTGATTTCCGCGCCCTGCCACGTCCCATTCCCTGGCAGGGCCCCAGGATGTCTGGGGAGGTGTCTGGGGAGATGAACCAGATGGAGGGAAGACGAAGTTCTGAGGGATGTGTCGCTCGTTTCTCCTTGGCTTTGTCACAGCCATGAATTTCCTACGGTCGTGTTCCGAGATCCAGAAGCGGAGGGGGAGTTTTTGGCTTGTCCACAGCAGGGGTTTTTTTACGCAAACCCACGTATTTCAGTGCTGGATGAACCATCTCTCCATTAAAAATGTGCCTTGGCACTTTCTGTCCCTGCTGAGCATTCCCTTTGCTCAACCAGGCTGGAATCCGTGGGATGGGCAAGGAATGGGATCTTCCTCACTTGTCAGCAGAGGTTTTCTGAAGGGGGTGAAGAGCAGGGCTGGGATCAGACAACAATTGGGGTGCCCTGTAATAGAGGTCAAAACCTCAGGGGCAACTGAGAGTGGGATGGGGCAGCCACAGCTTCTCTGACAACCTGAGCCAGCCCCTCCCCACCCTCCCAGCCAGGAATTCCTTCCCAATATCCCATCTCTCCCTGCCCTCTGGCAGTTTATAGAGGTCCCTCCTTGTCCTGTCACTCTGTGCCTGTGGAAAAAGTCACTCTGCCTTTTGTAAGTGCTGGATCCTGCATCACTTGGAGAAAGAAGATCGGGAGGAACAGTCTGGGAGGGTGGAAGACCATGGCATGTTCGTGTTGAACTCATAATTAAAGGGGTAAAAACATCCCAGGATGGTTTAGGGTGGAAGGGACTTTAAAGCTCATCCAGTTCCAACACCTGCCGTGGGCAGGGACACCTTCCACTATCCCAGGTTGCTCCAACCTGGCCTGGGACACTCCCAGGGATCCAGGGGCAGCCACAGCTTCTCTGGGAATCCATTCCAGCTTCTCCCCACCCTCCCAGCCAGCAATTCCTTCCCAATATCCCTCTGGCAGTGGGAAGCCATTCCCTGTGTCCTGTCCCTCCATGCCTTGTCCCCAGTCCCTCTCCAGCTCTCCTGGAGCCCCTTTAGGCCCTGCAAGGGGCTCTCAGGTCTCCCTGGAGCCTTCTCTTCTCCAGGATGAACATTCCCAGCTCTCCCAGCCTGGCTCCAGAGCAGAGGGCTCCAGCCCTGGGAGCAGCTCCGGGGGCTCCTCTGGACTCATGTCCTTGAATCTCATTTTCCAAACAAGCTGTAAGAGCAACATCTGCTGGAGAGGAGCAGGCTGAGCTAATTCCAAAGGGATGCAGAGCCCTTTTTATCCTTTCCTCCATCATTCCAAAGCCATGGAAATTGGGCCTTTGTCTCCTCTGTATTATTCCTGCATCCAGAGGATCCTGAACGAGTCCCACTGGACCATTCCGGTTTGGCCCATTCTACCCACCAGAGCTCTTCCCACAGCCACTGAAAAGGGACAAGGGATGGTTTGTTGTTTGGGTTGCCTTTTTTTTTTAATTTTATTTTTAATAGCCGAATCTGTCACACTTTCTTTTTACCCCTGCCTCCAAAATTTCTTCTTTTCATGTGGGAAGTGTTGGAATTCGGTGTTGGAATCCTGGTAGACCCAGTTGTAAAAGCACCAGGACCTGCAAAAGCCCCCCCTTATCCCGCCCAGAGAGCTGTCAGAGCTTGCCTCTGGGTGTCTGTGTGTGTGTTGGGGGGAGAAATCTAAAATTTAATGTATTTTTTCCCCCTTTTTTTTTTTCCCCAAATGTGCAGAAGGTTGGTTTTTTGTCGTTTCTCAAGATTCGAGGCAGCTTTTTTAAAATCTGAATTTTCCCATGTTCTGGTGGTCTGTTCCTGCTGCGCTGCCATATGGGGGTGACCTGGTGTCCCCTCCTCACTGTCAGACTGCAAGGAAGGGGGTGAAATTGCTGAATCCTAACGATTCAACCCAAGGAGAGCCCCGTCCCACCCTCCCCCTGCTCTCAGCCAGGCTCAGACCATTAACAGACTGAACCCTTCAGCGGTGGCACTCAGCGGCTCCATGTGATTTGTAGGATTGTCACATAATTGCACTCCTCCGTTTTCCCCTTTTAATTTAGGCTGGAACCTGGAAACCTTAATAATCAGCCAGACCACAGCGTCTGTAGATGCTTTTTAATGAAGGGAAAAAGATGGCCCCTTCTCCCTCTCCTGATAATTTAATTATATATATATATATATTTTGACGCAGAAGTTATCAAACACTTGGTTACTGATGGCCTCCAGAGAAATACCGGGTCAGTATTTTTTTGGTATTTTGGCCACCGATCTCAGGATCCCAAAAGTTTCTCCCACTTCACTTTAGGATCAGGTTTGACCATAAGGCCTGAGTTTAAACGTGGTTCTCTCTAAAAGTCACTCTTGTCCCAGTGTTGGTGCCAAGAGCAGTTTGCATTCGTTGGTCTGAGAATTGAAGGAAGAGGCTTTTGTGCTCAGAAAGAGAAGTTTCTGTGAGCACAAGAAAATGAAATCAAGTTGCATTCTGAGCCACTGCTGACGATCTTCAGGGCAAAAATTGGGAATTCCTTGTGCTTTTCTGCCTGAGACTTCATCCATGCCAGGATTCCCACAGGGAATTCATCTTGATTTGGAGAAACTAGGAGTTTAAAGCATGTGGTGGGAAGGCCCTTGCAGCTGCCTAAATGTGGTCTGAGCTTTGTTCTGGGCTTTTTAACCTGGGGGTTAAACTTTCCTATTGTGATGTTTGGCTTTGTGGATGTCTGGAGGAGCAAAAGGCATTTCATGGAATCACTGAATGGGCTGGGATTGGAAGGGACGTTTAAGATCATCTCCTTCCAACCCCAAAACCTTCCACTAGACCAGGTTGCTCCAAGCCCCGTCCAGGGCTGGATTAACTCTTCCAGGGATGGATTAACTCTTCCAAGGATGGGAAATTCAGTCCCTGCTGTTTTCCTCAGCCACCAGTTTATTCGGTGCAAATCTTCTCTTGATTTCCCCCAAAAGGAGCCTTTTCTGTGCCCACCCCCAGCCAGGTCTGTGAGCGGGACCCCGAGGGGGAAGGGGGGCAGTGGGGGATTCACTTCCAAACCGGGTGATGCTAATGGAGGTGCTTTGTCTTTATTAGAGCTTTCCAGCGTTTCCCTCCCTCTGGAGTGGCTGTTTGATGCAAATGAGGTTTCAAAGCCCCCCTCAAGATCCTGCGGTTTCCCTCTTCATTTAGTGGCCGGGCTGAAGCTCAGCTTTGTTGTGCTCTTTGCATTAGTGAGGACAGGGATGAAGCCCTTTCAAGCTCCTCTCCAGTGATTCCCCTTTGATGTGCAAAGGAGTTTGTGTTGTTCCCTTGTCCTGTTTACCTTTCCAGCTCCGGGAGCCAAACAAATCACAGCTCTGAATTTCCATTAGAGCAGTTTTGCGAATAGCACAAAGCAAAGGCTTTTCCTGGAGTCGGAAAACAACAAAACATGGGATTTAGGAAGGTATTTACCACTTGAACTTCTCCCCTCTGCACACTCCTTTGTCACATTTACCCAGGGAGGTAAAGGAGTCATGGAATGGTTTGGGATGGAAGGGTCCTTAAGGACCACCCAGGGACACCTTCCACTATCCCAGGTTGGTCCAACCTGGCCTTGGACACTTCCAGGGATCCAGGGGCAACCACAGCTTCTCTGGGCAACCTGTGCCAGGGCCTCCCCACCCTCCTGGGGAATACTTTCTTCCTTATATCCAACTAAATTCCCCCTCTTTCAGTCTGTACCCCTCATTCCTTGTCCCATCCCTACAGTTCCCAACAAAGGAATGATTTACAAACCCCTTTCCCTCGCGGGACGTGATGGAACAGCCCCCTCACCCCTCAGTGGGTGCCTCCTTGTCCTGCCTTGAGGCAGAGCCTCCCAGAGATCCCGTTTTTCACAGAATCCAAGGATGGGCCAGCTTGGAAAGGACCACAGTGGTCACCTGCTCCAGCCTCCCACACTCCACAATCTCCCCTGTCCTGAGGAGCCCAGACCTGGCCACAGCACTGCAGCTGTGCCTCCCCCGGGCTGAGCAGAGGGGCAGGATCCCCTCCCTGACCCTGGACACGCTCTTCCTCATGGATCCCTCGGCCTCATGGATCTCAACATGGCCCCCCAGGACACACTGCTGGTCATGGACACCTTGGTGTCCCCCAGGCCCTTCTCCACAGAGCTGCTTCCCACAAAACGACCATAAAAAGGAGCTGCCTTCTGGCCCTGTATAAATTCCATAGGAAATCCTGGGCTGACCTTGTACAGCAAGACTATTAATAGTGAGATACCACAAAGTTTTACATATATATATATGTATATGTATATATTTACAATTATGCAATTAATTTATATATAACATATAATAATCTAAGATATAGTATACATTATATATAATATAGTTTATAGAATAATATATAATGCATGATATATAATATATAGTATATATTACATTATATAGTGTTTATTACATATATATTATATTTTTAGTGTATATTACATATGTTATATATAATATATTAACAATAATATTTACTATATATAATTTTATATATAAATAATTTATATTTGTTTATATTTATATATATATATATCTAATGCCATTCCTGCACTTACTCTTAACACTGTCCCTGCTGCCCTTCCAAACTCCTGTGCAAGATGAACAATAAACTGTGTTTATAATTCATCAAAGTTTTACCAATCTATTACCCAGACCCTGCTGCAGCTGCATTTCCTCCTATCCCACATATGCCATCGCTCCAGAAACCCTTCTTTATCCAGAGAAGAAGCCTTTTATCCCTCTCTGTGATCATCTGTTTGCTCACAATGTTTGAAACAAAAGGCTGGAAGCATTCCCAGAAATCCTTTGTGCATTTCCCCGCGTTAAATTGCCTATCGGAGACTTTTCCCGGGATCAGCCAGCGGTGACATCCCGCTCTAGCTTGGTTTTTCTCCCAGTATTTTGTGCTTTGCAGGGAAGGCAGTGGATCCTTGCCTCTGGAATGAGGTTGTTTCCGAGGAAAGATTTGATTCCGCTGGAAGTTATTGAACGTGCTGATGTTTTATTGCTCTTTCGAAGCAGCTCAGAATTCCTTGGGGTGGCTTTGAGGGAAGGAAAAGGGAGAGGGAAAGGGGGTGTCGTGGCTGAGGGTTCACCGGGTGGAAACCACAGAGTGGGAGAAAGGTGTGTGTTGGCTGAGGGGCCGGGGGGGTACAGCTGGGAATGGGATCTAGGAAAGGGTTTTCCTTAGGAAATTCAGGAAGTATTTATTAATGACTGGACTCGCCTGGAACTTTCCCTGGGATAACTGTGGCTGATCCCCGTTGTTCATCTGCCACAAAGGTGCGAGGGAGGAGCTGGTGGATGGAAGGTGCAGGAACCTCTCCAGCAAGGAGCAGAGTTAAATAAAGAGATTGAGTAGCTTCTGGTGGGAAAAGGGAGGCTGGAACAGGGGCTTTGGATCTGTGCAAGCTCCCAACTGCAGCCAGGAACTGGAGAGGACAATTCCAGCTCCGGAACCAGGTGGAGACCCCCCTCTCTGCACGCGGATTGCCCTACAAAATGTGCAGTTTGCCTCCCCCCCAGAGCTGGGGAATGTGTCACTGTTTTCCAAGTCAGTAAAATTGAAATTAGGGCCCATCTGAAGCCGTGCCCAGGCCAGAGTAGTTAATTTTGAGTATTGATTTAGTTTGAATTAAACCTGGGGAATAATGTGAAGCTCTGCTTAGAGTTTTTTACAGGGTAGGATGAAGGTGGGGGGAAGAAAAATACCTTCCAGAGGTTTTGTTCCCATCAAACTGGAATCCTGGTCTAATGTTGATGCTCAGTAGCCTATTTGAACTTTGTGGTGGAGATGCAAATAGATAAAGGAGTTTTATATTCTGTTTCTGCTGCTGTTTAATTGGAGAAGATTCCCTTTAAAACAGCACTGATTAAACAGCATCACCTGGCTTTATGGGATCAAACCTACTCCCGTTACCGAGAAGGTCTCCCGGCATCATATAAATTCCTTATATTTTATTTAGTTCCATTTCTCTGTATTTTAATCAGTTTTGTTCATTTATTTTATTTATTTCGGTTTATATCTCATTTCTTTAGGAGACTTAACTTTCCTCTGCCCAGACCAAGTTCCTTTGAGCTTCCCTTCATTCCTCTCGGGTTGGATGGGGCTCTGGGCAACCTGATTGAAGATGTCCCTGCCCACGGCAAAAGGGGTGGATTAGAAGGTCCTTTCCAACCATTCTGTGATCCCATGGATTGGAATCACACAACATTAAAGCTGAAAAATGCCTCCAATATTCATCATTTCTGGGTTTTGAACACCAACTCTTTAGGAGCCCGTGTGGTTTTCTGGCAATGAATTAGAGACCCAGCCAGAAATTAAATAAATAATAAAAGGAGAGGAGAAAAAAAAAAAACCACAAAACAGCAACTAGATCAGTGTAATTCAAAACCTGCAGGCACTACAATAATACAAATATTAAATTAAGAAATAACAAAGTGCAGAACAGGGGGTGCTGGGCTTTAGGCTGAGAATTAGGATGGATAAGCAGGGAGTTAAACATCACGGAAAAAAAAAAACCCTCTGGGGGCTTCAACCTTCGCTGGTTGTGGAGTGTCAGGAAAGAAATCAGCGTTTTTTGTTGTTGTTTACCTCAGAAATTTAGGGAGAGACGGGGAGGGAGGAGAAGATGCTCCAAGGAGCCCTTCTGGAACAAGGCCGAGCGTTGCAAAGTTACACAGACGAACTGATTTAATTGGGCTGGATCGTAACACTGCTCTGTGGCTTTAGGAGCAGACTATAAAATATATTATCTGGGGCAGTCTGGGTATGGCGTATTCCTGGTCAGAAAGAGCTTTGCAAAACCCAGACTTTCCTCATCTTCTTTTTCCTCTCTTTCTACTGATTAAAAATGTGTGTATTTGTGGCCGAAAATACTTGAACAGAGACAAAAACAAGGCAAAAATCCTCGTTCCTGTGATTTTTTAATTATTTAGGAGCAAATCACAACAAGCTGTGAAAGAAATTGAGGATGAAACTGTTGGAGAAAATGGGATTTTATTGCCCAAGGGGTTTGTGGAAGATCTGTGTTGATGTCCATCCAAATACTAGTGAGTGTTTGGGGTGGGAAGTGTTTTCCTTCAGACTCTTGGTGACCTACCAGGGATGTTGAATTCACTGGGGTTCCAACTTTTTTTGGGAGTCTGCTGATCAATTTGGAATCAGAGTTTCCTCATCTTCTTTTTCCTCTCTTTTTAGTGATAGAAAATGTGTGTATTGTGGCCGGAAATACTTGAACAGAGACAAAAACGAGGCAAAAATCCTCATTCCTATGAGGTATTAATTATTTAGGAGCAAATAACTTAATAGGAGCACAACAAAACGGTGAACCACCCAGTAACAAAAACTGAGGATGAAACTGTTGGAGAAAATGGGATTTTATTGCCCAAGGGGTTTGTGGAAGATCTGTGTTGATGTCCATCCAAATATTAGTGAGAGTTTGGGGTGGGAGGTGTTTTCCTTCCTTCTTGGTGACCTACCAGGGATGCTGAATTCCCTGGAGTTCATTCCACAGAGAAGACAACTTTTTTTAGGAATGATGCTGATATGTTTTGAAGCAGCATCTCACTCTTCACAAACACAGTGATGGTTGTGCCGAAAGCCCTGGATTTGGGGGGAGGGAGTGAGTAGGGCAGTTGTAGGTGCTTCCAGACCTCGGTCTGAAGGAAACTGAGTCATCAGCAAACCTCTTGCTGGCTCCAGGGATTTGTGGAAAAATCATCCACAGAAATTAGAGGTGGTCTTTGAGAAGGATTGTTATTTTTTCTGGAATAAACCACTTGCAGTTACTCACAGCTTGCCTTTGTGAGGAAACCGTCGAGGGATTTTGGGGTTGGTTGGAGACCCTTTTTGGTGAAGCACTAAGAGTACCTTGGAAGAAGGTTTGTAGGATCCTTTCTCATGGAAACTTTTCAGGCTTGTTTGACTGTCAGAGGGGAAAACGCTGGGAAAATCCAAGTTCTCCACGCGTGGACTTGGTTATGTGCAGGCCTGGAGGGATCAGGGATTGAAACGTGGGACGTTCCACTTCCACACAAGGAAGTTCCACCTGAACATGAGGAAGAAGAACTTCTTCCCTGTGCAGTGACCCAGCACTGGAACAAATTTCCCAGAGAGGGGGTGGAGTCTCCCTCCCTGGAACTATTTCAGAGCCATGTGGACACAATCCTGTGCCTGAGGCTGGACCAGTGACCCACTGTGGTCCCTCCCAAGCTGACCCATCCTGGGATTCTGTGAACATGAGGAAACACTTCCTTACTGGGAGGGTTGTCCAGAGAGGTTGTGGAGTCTCCGTCCTTGAAGATTCCCAAAAACCCAACTGGACATGATCTTAGGCAGCCTCCTCTGGCTGAACTGGATGAATCTGCCTCGATATCACTTTGCATCTCCCAGGCCTCCAGAACAAGATAAGAGTTTAGTGATGACAAATCTGGCTTTTTATGTTTTGTTAATTTAGGGAAACAGGAATTTTCCTTCGTAACCCTGAACGTCAGGACTGTCCAAAAGGTTTTGTGTCTGTCTTTCCCATGTGATAAAAAAATAGGCAGCGTGATGGAACGACTCAGGGAATTCCATGGCCAGGGAAATGATTCCTGATGTGCTTTTTGGGGGTCTCTGGGCGTGTTCAGAGCCTGGTTTGCTGCTCCTGGCCCCAAAATTGCTTCATAATCACTGTGTGAAAAACACTCGTGAAGCAAAGACCACGATGCCAAGACAGAGCAAAATTACTTTGTTCTGCATTTTTGTTACGTCGGCATATTTGTTTAATTAAATTCCTCGCTAATTAGAGCTGTATGTACTTGTGTTAATTATTATTTGCTTAACACAATCAGCAGTGTGATTCTTTGCCGAGGAGCCTGCACACTTCCCGGTTAAACTAAATTACTGATTCTGGGGGGGTTTTCTGAAAGAACAGTTGCTCCATTTTTCTCCAATGAGAGGTCACATTCTTCAGTGGGAATGAAATTCAATTTGGATGAACTCAAACTTGCCATAACGTATTGTATTTTTAATTGGTGATTAAGCAAAGGAAGAAGGAGCTGGTTTGATTTGTGCCTCAGCACGGGGATGGATATTTTTTTCTGACTGGATTACAAAACTGGACGGGCCTGTTATTTATCACCCACAGAGACCTTTTTCTGTGACACAGAAAAAGTCCATTTGTCTGCAGGTTTTGGAAGGAAGCTGCTTTCTCACGCCAGAAAAAAAATGTAACCCAGTGGAACTTCTAACCTTTTTCCAAGCTCTTAATTACTTTTTAAAAATGCAGAGTGCTACAAACATATTACCCAACCAGAGACCTGTCGGGGTTTTAATGCTCTGCCCGTCAGCTCTGATTTTGGGGTGGTGAATTGCTGTTTAATCCCTAAAATAGCAAGGAAAGCGATAACATAAATACCTTGAATCATGTTCCAGGAGGGAATTAATAACCCAAGGACTGTCCCTGAGAGGGAGTTGGTGCTGCACAACACGAGGAGGGTTTTGTGTGGGTACAAACACCCACATCCATATGGATCATCCCCCTCTCTGTCTGGGGAATTCTCTGCTCTGCCTTTGCATTTTTTGACTTCTGCAGGTTGTTGCCTTTTTTTTTTTTTTTTTTTTTTGGATCAAAACTGCAAAATCTGGTATGTGGGGATCACTGAACCCGCAGTGGGTGTGTTTGAGTTGGGAATCCCAGGAAGGCAGGCAGGGAGAGTCAACTAATGCGACAGGTGGAGGAAATAATTCTCCTGAAGGGAAATATAACCACGAGCGGGATTATGGAGGGAGATGGAGAGGATTTGTCCTCATCCCAGGAAGGGCCAGGAATGTTTCTTTGCATTTTTCAAGGGGAAAAGTGCCCTTTGAATGAGAATTTTTGTGTGGGTGGGGGAGCAGAATATTCGTGAGTGTGGGGAATGTCTTTGTAATCCCTGCAGTGGAAGGGGCAGGGAACGCAAACACTCCTGGAGTTCACACAGGAATATCTGTCCTTCTTCAGCCTCCACCATTTGTAGTTATTTCTGACTTCGCCACAAAATCAACTGCAAGATTTTATTTAAAGTTCAGAGCTTGGCTCACGTTTGTGTCCATCTGATTTCTAGCATTTCAGTCTTTCGTTTGAATTCTCCTCTGTCACTGAGACACCTTGGGAACAGAGTGGTAAAAACCTGCAAGAACTGCAAAGTGTTTCCATGCCACATCCTTAAATGCTTTGCTGAGCAGTGATTTTTTTTTTTTCCCCCAGAATGCCTCTTTCTTGTTAATAATGGACTGGGAAACAAGCATTTTACAGCAAGGAGTGATTTTACTCCTCCACAGGGAACAAAGGGCACAGGTCCACTGGTAGATATTGTGATTGAAAAATCACAGGGGGAAAAAAAGAAAAACAACAAAAACAAACAAACAAACAAACAAAAAGGAAATTGAAGGAGGAAATGTGGAATAGTGGAAGAATAAATAATATTAATGAGAACTGCTGGAAATGCTTGTGAGTGGGAATTTCAGGAATCACTTCCAGTCATAAGGCAATTCCTTTGCCTTCCCACGTGAGGAGCATCTCAGGGATTTTGAACCCAGTTCCCCAAGACCAGCATCAGAGGTTTCTGCTTTACCTCCACGAGTTTCCTCGCACAGGTTGTGTGAGAAACATCAGATATCCCACTGGGCCTCCCTGCGCTTCTGTTGTCCACCTGGAAAAGGGGGACCAAAGGAATTCCAGAGCAGGTGGGAACCAGGTCAGAGCTTCTCCCGGGTATCACAAGTGGAATGGTTTGGGTTGGAAGGGACCACAAAGATCATCCAGTGCCACCCCCTGCCATGGTCAGGGACACCTTCCACCATCCCAGGTCGCTCCAAGCCCCATCCAGCCTGGCCTTGGACACTCCCAGGGATCCAGGGGCAGCCACAGCTTCTCTGGGAAATCCATTCCAGCCCCTCCCCACCCTCTGAGTAAAGAATTAACTGTGTCCCTTCCCTTTTACCCTCCTAAATTCACGCCTGTCTCCATGAGACTTACATTGGGTGACTTCGTCCAGCAAAAGGGTCGATGTCACCGGGAATTCCGTGAGGAGCTTTCCCTCCAGCTCCTCCCCTGCGCTCCCCCCTGCACGTAACTCTTGCAGGAACAGAGCTGGGTTAATTGATGCTCGCTCTAATTAATACAAATAAGAGAGAAATAAGGCCTGACTGTGCAGGCTCTCCGGCAAGACTGAACTCCACATGAATTGTCGTGGCTGGTTAGACATAATTGTTTCATCAGTCACCTCGCGGTTCTGCAGACAGCTCCTGCTCTCATGTCCTGTTTGGGCTCTAATCCTTCTCCTCGAGGCTGCTCTGCAGCAAGGGGGAAGAAAAGAAACTGTTGAATTCCATCATTTATTCCTAATCCCGAGCACCGAAGAGGAGGGTTTAGGAGTTGGGGGGGGCGGGGGGTAAGGGATGTTTAATAAGACAACAAAATTCATTCGTGGGGCTTTTTAATATTCTGGAGCTAAATTAGACAGCAGATCCAGCCCAGGCTCGGGGCTCTGGCATGTGTTTTCTAATGACGGTTAATTAGGGGCTGTCTGCAGCAATCACAGGCTGTCAGTGCTGATACACGTCTGGGGAAGGGAAGGACAAGGGAGCTCCCTCCCCACTCCCGGCCCTAATTGAAATCCGAATTAGCCGTGAACGTCTGAGGTGGTGGTTTGACACTTCACGGAGCCTTTCCCGAGTGCCAGGAGCAGGTCCGTGACTCCTCCTGTGCTCTGCGTGGGTTGGATGTGGCGATACTGATGCCTTAAAGTGGAAGAAATAGTTCTCCGGGCTGTTTTTGAGTATTAAAAGGCAAAAAGCCTATAAGAATATTTTGCACACTGAGCTGCCTGAGCTTTACAACTTTATCCTCTCATTTAATTACAATATTCAGTTGTAATTGCGATATTTGGGCATCCCCTCATCTGTTCCATCCATTTCCAAACCGTCCCTCCCGCAGCACCACCCTGACACACCTCCCAAATTGGAGTCAGACCTCCCAAAAATACCCTCTCTTCATCTTCTCTTCCTCTTCCTCATCTCCTCTGACCCAGTATCACCCCTTCTGGAATTTCCAGGAATTTCCAGGGGGTTGAATATGCAGGGTTCCTCCTGGATCATTTGTGTGAGAAGTCACTTTGAGAACTCAAGGCCTCGAAGTGGGAGCAATAATTCTCTGGGCCGTTTTTGAGTATTAAAGGGCAAAAAGCCTTTAAGAGTATTTTGCGCACTGAGCTGCCTGAGCTTAACAACTTTATCCTCTCATCTAATTACAATATTCAATTCTAATTGCATTATTTGGGCATCTCCTCATCTGCTCCACCCACTTCCAAAACCATCCCTCCCACAGTACCGCCCTGATATGCCTCCCAAATTGGAGTCAGGAACCCCAAAAATACCACCTCTTCATCTTCTCTTCCTCTTCCTCATCTCCTCTAAACAGCACCACCCCTTCTGGAATGGTTTCACGGCTCTCCTGAGCAGCTTTGACTACTTACATCAAGTGTTTTGTCTCTTTCTCGGTAGATTTTTGCAGATAGAAAACCCTTTACCTCGTTCTGTTGAAGCTCTTAACGAAGATATATATAAAAATATTATTAAAAATATTGAAATATATGGAAATGTGTAAATATATAAAATATATAAAAATCTATAATATTTATAAATAAATATAATATTAAATAATACTGCATTGTAGGAATTTTGTACAAAGGTATCAACAAGCCAAAGGAACTAGAAAGCCATACTAAAACTTGAGTAATATAGATTTTATGGCTAAAATACTGCAGCAAGGGGAAGGGATAAGATTTCCTGGCAGCACAGAGGAACATTTCCCAGTTCTTCTCATTTCTAGCCAGAATTACTTCTCGGGGCACCTTATAACAGTCCAGAGGTGTTTAATCCGACAGGTCTTTTCCAGTGGTGCTCCTCTCCTCCTCCACCACTGGGTCGATCATTATCCTGCTCTAAGAAGGAGGTAATTCTGTTGTCACTCCTGCGAGCTTTTATGGAATCTGGAAGATCCCAATTCCCAACAATTTCTGGTGCTCATTGTGGTGTTTCGGGAAAATTGGCTTCGGAGGAGCTGCAACAGAGCCAAGTTCTCTTTTTCCAGCTTCCCTCTCTGTGTTCCTCTTCCAGCTCGTGCC
This sequence comes from Cephalopterus ornatus, assembly GCA_013396775.1. Taxonomy (NCBI): domain Eukaryota; kingdom Metazoa; phylum Chordata; class Aves; order Passeriformes; family Cotingidae; genus Cephalopterus; species Cephalopterus ornatus. Next base: position 117,359 of record VZRE01005978.1, on the reverse strand, counting down.
CGTGTCCCTGGATTCCTGGGGTGTAAAGTGGTGGTTCCCACAGATAACAGGGTGGTTGGAGGATAAATCCTTTGGTGTTTAGATCCTGTTACTTCACAGGAACCTGGGAATCTTCCTGGAGAACAACCAAAGAAGCAACCAAAGGGTTGTTCTTTCACTGGTGGAGATCCAGGTGCGAATCAGTGGAGTTACAGCAACACTGGGAGCGAAGTGTTTGTGTCTGAGTTGGAGCTCTGGAATGCTGGGATTGCACAGGGACACTTGGACCGTGTTATGGATCAAAGCTAGTGTTCCCACGTGGGACAGTGTTTGGGACACACCTCCTTTGTTCTGGCTGAGGTGCAAAGCCAGTTGGTGTCCACGTCCAGGAGCTCCGAGCTCTCCGTGTTGGCACTCAGGAGCTGAGAAATCATCTCAATAAATCACAGAACCACAGAATGACAATTTCCAGGGCTTAAAGCCCAACCAGTTCCAACCCCACGGGCAGGGACACCTTCCACTCTCCCAGGTTGCTCCAACCCAGCCTTGGACACTTCCTCAGGGATCCAGGGGCAGCCACAGCTTCTCTGGGCAACCTGTGCCAGGGCCTCCCGGGCCAGGGCCTCCCCACCCTCACAGCCAAGAATTTCCAGTTTGGTCGCCTGATTATTGATGAATTGGCCCACTGCTCAGCTCCCCACTGGCCTTGGAAGCCCTGGCTTTAAAATTAAGTCTGCAGTTGAAATCTCACCATTTATGGTGTTGCCTTGGGTTTAGGTCAGGCCTATTTATTTCCTCCTCGTCTTGAGGGGAGGGCAACAAGTTCTGTGGTTTGTGTGCCAGCCTGGAGGTCTGAGGGGGACAAAATTGTCTTCAGTTGATGTTTTGAGGGCACCAGATTCGGAGAATTCCTTCAGTTGACTCTTCACCCTCAGTTTCTTCTCACAGCGAAAGTGGACGAACCCCAGAGTGGGGGAGGTTGTTGGTTTGTTTGGTGAGGACATAAATGTCTTAAATCATAAATATCTTTAATCATAAAGCCTAAATATCTCTAAACATAAATACCTTTAATCATTTTTGAAAGAGTGACAGGAAAAATCATCAGTGGATCTGGAAGGTGTTGAGCTGGAAAGTCTCTACTTGGAATTTCAGTGCTTAGGGCAGGATAATTCACCGGGTTGGATTTCTCAGCTTGAGACACCCTCGAAAACCACAAGTGGTGGCTGAGGAACATTTGGAATTGTGGCTTCAGAGCAGTGATGGTGACAAACTTTGTGTCTTTTTGCATCAAAAAAAAACCCCCGACCCTCTGCTGTAATTGCTTCATCCCATCCCTTATTAGCCTGTAATTCGGTTCCTGTCGCGTCAGACTGATTTTAAAGTGAATTTAAACAAAATGCTAACAGTATTTTGCTTCTAATTCGCTGCTTCAGAGACTTCTAAGCAGATTGTTCTGGCATTAATTAGGATTTCCTGGTCAGGCCCTGCTCCTCGGTGGGAGTTGATGCAGTTTTGCCCGCGCTGTGTCCTCGAACAAGGGATCTCCCAAGAGCCCCGTGATGTCTCCCGCTGCTTCACGAGATTTGATATAATGGAGGGATGATAAACTCATCAAACAAATCCTGTTTTTGCATCCCTGAGAGTCTAATTTGGGCATCAGTGAGCACTGACAGTGGATAATTAACTCTGGAATTTAAATTTCCTTCCCAAAGTTGCGTCGTGCTTTTGTTTTCTGTAGGCTACGAGCTCCTGCTTCTTGGAGACCCTGAAATTTATAGCCAGTTGCCACTTTTACTGGACAAGAAAAAACCTTTAATATAAAATATTCCATGTTCTTGGCTATAAATTGATGTTTTTTAATAGTTTGCTCAATGCTGCTGCCTTTTTCTTTGCGTGTCTGGGTTCTCCATAGCTCAGACTTACAATCCTTTGTGTGTGGAGGGGGGGGTCTTAAATCCAAATAACATCAACAGCAGTTGGAAATTGTTTCCCTGGGGATTGTTCCCCATCCTCTCATCCCTGTCATCGTCATCTCTTCAGGGATTTATTTGGAAAAAAAAAAAAAAAAGTGAAATAATGCCAGAGATTTTAGCCCTATTTTTGGCCGTCAAGAGCTGCTGTTTTTCCTGGATAGGGTTTCCAGGCAGTGGTGGAGTCCCCATCCCTGGAGGGATTAAAGAGATGTGGCAGTTGGGGACATGGGTCAGCGGTGGCCTTGGCGGCGCTGGATCTTCCATCCTTCTGCCTTCGCTTGGTTTTTGTTAATTTTGGGCAGTGTTTGGCATCTTGTGCTGTGTGGGGTCTGCCTCAGGGTTTTGTCCCTTCGTTTTCCTCATTGTCATTAACCCACAGGACGTTTTGGAAAGCACTCGATGCCCAAATTTTCCAAGCAGGGAAACCCTCTCACCCGTTTCTGCAGGTCACATCACACCGAAGGTCAGGAATTAGGTTCAAGAGTCTTATTTTTTCCTTCTGCTCTGCTAGTTTGACCTTCCTAAAAGTCTTTATCCCCCTGTGCGGGGAGCAGATTATTCTCTGCATCCCTGTGGAAATTCAGGAGCACATTTAGTGGGAATGTTCCGAGGACCTGGTCTCGTGGAAGGTGGCCCTGCCCAATCCTTTCCTTTCCACCTTTATCAAACAGCCTTTGGAATTTGACCAAGTGCTGAGAAGTCAGTTTTAGATTTTTGGGAAAGAATAATTATTTTAGTGACCCCTTTTTTGTTCAGGGGGTGGAATATTGGGAAGGAAACATCTTTATTTTTTCCTGAGGGTGCCTCTTCTTCCACGACTTCAACCATCCTTTTTTCTCATCAGCTTGATTTTGGGATCCTCACTTCTTCGAGTTCATGGGAAAAGGAGGTGAAAGGAGAGAGGAACGGGAGGGATAAAATACGAGGGACATTATTATTTTTTAATTAACTTTTCTTGCTTTGTTCATACACAAACTTTGTAAATCCAAGGAGTGATGAGGATATTTTTGGATTGAGATCAATTGTCAGTCCATTTTTAATGCTGAATTCATCTCCTGTTGATATAAATCCGTTACCTTTCCGTATTCCATACTGGGATCCTAAGGTAGGGATAATTTAAATGGTTAAAGAAACACAGGAGGTTTTCTTTTCTGTAGCTTTAATTAAAACCTCTGACCAAATCCAAGGTTTTTTTTTCCTTTAGGAAACTGAGAGGTCCTCCAGGGGTCCAGGACTCACAGTTTAGGCTGATTTCCTTACTTTTGCAGTTATTTTTTTTTTTTTAATCAGCTCTGCATGTCCTCGAATTTTATCTAGTTTTGCTAAATACTGTTAAGCACTTTTGGAATTTGCTTCTCACAGCACTGTTCTCTTGCTTTATATATCCTGTATTTTGTATTTTATCTCCTCATTCCCCTTCTCAGGGGCCCAACATCACGTTCCATGAATATCTCCACCAGTTTCTCTTTAATACTCTCCCTGCAAACTGCACTGCTTTTAAAGATAAGCTGATCTGTAGCTACTTAGGCAGAGCCTATCTCAAATAATGTGCATTTGTGATGTGAAAAAAAAAATATTTATAAATCAGTGAATTCCTAGAATTGGCAGAGTCTCGGGTTTATTCAGCGTTTTCCACAGGCCCATCTGCTGTTGCACTTTTGCTGCTCTTGCTATCAGTGCAATTATGATTTTATTGATAAGTGCCTGGGTGTGAAAATATATATATATAAAAAGAGAGAACTGAGAAGAGGCTAATCTTAAGGTATTATTTCAGCGGGGCTGGGTGCTGCATGCTGATGTTAAAGGGGAAAAAGTCCAAGGAGAACTGAGCTTGGATTCCTCTTCCCACTTGCCTCATTGGAGGTTCTGTCTGAGCAATATGGGACCCTAAATTCTCTAATTAAATGACATCACAGAGGCTGAAATTCATCCTCTGGGAAAAGTCAGAAGGGAAAACATCTCATTAAAAGGAAGGGACTCTTAAAAATCATCCAGTTCCACTCCAGCAGATGCTCCCAGGATGCTCCGTGGTGGCTCAGCCACGAAGCACAAAGTTTCAGCCCCTTACCAACTCCACTGCCAACATCTGGAGGACTTCTGGACTCTTCCCTGTGTCCTCTGAGCCTAGAGGAGTCTTCATCGTTTCCCAACAGCCCGGGCTCACTGGGGAGGTCCCGGATGATTGGAAGTTGGGGAATGTCAGGCCAATCCACTAAAAGGGCTGCAAGGAGGACCCGAGGATCTCCAGGCCCATCAGCCTGACCTCAGTGCCCGGCAGGGTTATGGAGCAGGGTCATCCTAAGGGCAGTCCCACACCACCTACAGGATGGACGAGGGCTCAGACCCAGCCAGCACGGGTTTAGGAAGCGCAGGTCCTGTCTGACCAACCTGATCTCCTTTTATGACCAGGTGACCCGCCTGGTGGATGAGGGGAAGGCCGTGGATGTGTCTGTCTGGGCTTCAGCAAAGCCTTGGACATCATCTCCCATGGCACACTCCTGGAAAAGGCTTGGACAGGGGCACTCTGTGCTGGGTTAGGAACTGGCTGATGGCCGGGCCCAGAGAGTGGTGGGAATGGAGCTGCATCCAGGTGGGATCTGGTCCCCAGTGGTGTCCCCAGGGATCAGGGCTGGGCCCAGTCCTGTTCAGTGTCTTTATCGATGGTCTGGATGAGGGGATCGAGTGACCCATCAGCAGATTTGCAGGTGACACCAGGCTGGGGGGAGTGTTGATGTGCTGGAAGGCAGGAGGGCTCTGCAGAGGGACCTGGACATGCTGGATCCATGGGCTGATTCCAACGGGATGAGGTTCCACAAGGCCAAGGGCCGGGTCCTGCCCTTTGGCCACAACAAGCCCCTGCAGCTGCAGGCTGGGACAGAGGGGCTGGAGAGCAGCCAGGCAGGAAGGGAGCTGGGAGCTGGGATGGACGGGAACTGAAGAGGAGCCAGCAGTGCCCAGGGGGCCGAGAAGGCCGATGGCTCCTGGGCTGGCTCAGGAACAGTGTGGCAGCAGGAGCAGGGCAGGGATTGTGCCCCTGGACTCGGCGCTGGTGAGGCCACCCCTCGAGTGCTGTGTCCAGCTCTGGGCCCTCAGCTCAGGAAGGACATGGAGGGGCTGGAGCAGGGCCAGAGCAGAGCAGCGAGGCTGGGCAAGGGACTGGAGCACAAGTGCTGTGAGGAGAGGCTGAGGGAGCTGGGGGGGCTCAGCCTGGAGAGGAGGAGGCTCAGGGCAGACCTCCTCACTCTCTGCAAGTCCCTGACAGGAGCGGGGAGCCGGGGGGGGTCGGGCTCTGCTCCAGGGAAGCAGCAGTAGGACAAGAGGGCTCGGCCTCCAGCTGTGCCAGGGCAGGTTGGGGTTGGACAGCAGCAAGGAATTTGTTCCCTGGAGAGTGCTCAGCCATTGGAATGGGCTGCCCAGGGAGGGGGTGGAGTGCCCGTCCCTGGGGGTGTTTAAGGACAGACTGGATGTGGCATCAGTGCCGTGGGCTGGGAACCACGGGGGGGTTGGAGCAAGGGTTGGATGGATCATCTCAGAGGAGTTTTCCAACCCGGCTGATTCCATGATTCTATGGAAATCAGTGGAAGCCATAGCCCAGCTCTATTTTCTCTTATGTTTCAACCCAGGATTATTTCCCCTTACTGGACACAGCCACTGACTCGGACTGGGCTGAAAGTCACTGTGGGAAACTAATGAAGACACAAAAGTTATCTAAACATGAATAATTTGGGACAGAACTGTTTGCCCCCGGAGGGGAAGGAAAGCAGCACTTCAGAAGGAGTTAATTTGCGAGACTCACGGTTACAGAAAAATACATTTGATTTTTCAAACATGGCACGGGTTGGATCATTGATGGCTTAAAAAAAAAGCACATAAAAATATAAGTACAGATCACCCCATCGTCATTTTACCACTTTATTCTGTTATTCACATTTGCACTTTTCAAATGCTTGAACAAGAAAACAGAAAAGAGTCTCCAGACAGGTTGTGACTTTTATACCCAAATGGATATAAAATGGGTCTGACTGGTCAGACCACACCCTCAGTGTCCGAACTGGGATTTTAAAGAGTGATTTGCAAAGTCTTTTATAAGTGTATTTTTTTCTTAAGGCTTCCCGAGTGTTCAACCTAAATAGGGTGCAAAATTCTTAAATAGTCCACTTTAATAGAAGTCTATTCTGAAAAGCAAGTGGGGAACCAGAAGAGGAGCAAGTGATGAAGGGGCAGCTGGTGTTCCATTCATAGAATCATGGAATGGTTTGGGCTGGAAGGGACCTTAAAGATCATCTCATTCCAACACCCTGCCATGGGCAGGGACACCTTCCATCATCCCAGGTTGCTCCAAGCCCTGTCCAGCCTTGAAGACTAAAATCAATATATTCTAAAAATGTATTTCTTTACGAGAAAAAAGAAAAAAAGAGCAAAATAATAAATCTGGCATAGAAATAAATTACAGCATTCAAGCACTGTTAGTTAGAGGACAAAGATGAAAAGCTGAGGCATGAAAAGTGATTCACAGAGTCTGGCTGAGTTAGGACGAGAATTAGGAGCCTGATTCCTGGTGCAGGTTTTGCAATGCAGGACAATAAAAGTTCGTGGCAAATATCCAGAATAAAACTGCTGGGGCATCCATCATATCCATGAAGCTGCACTGCTGCACTGTACACATATTTTTTCCTATTTTAGGTAATAGAAAGGAATTGGGAGTTGTAAGAAGAGAGTGTGAGGAACCTGAGCACAGTTTACAGTGCAGGTGGCCACAAAGGAAGGGGTTTTATGTCAGGAAAAAATACTCATATTTTCTGAGATTGCTGCTGAATATCTTCATGGTTCTCAGGATTTATTCCCACCTGTTCCAGCTTTCCAGGCTCTGAGGTGTGTCATGCCCTGGAGGAACAGAAACACAAACGCGAGGCTTTATTTGCAGGGAGACTTTTGAATCCAGGTTGGAAAAACACCCACATTTGTTGCTGTAAGAAACATCCTGGGAAACCAAAAAATGTGTGGGGTTTGCCATCCCTCCAGAAAGGCTCTGACCTTGTGTCTGTGGGATTGTGACTGGATTGGGAAGAACTCATTGCTGGGGTTTGATGAACAGTTATGAGTTAATTAGGCCAACGGGCTTCCCTGGGGTGTGTCCCTTTGGAAAACAGGAAGGTTTGGAGTGTGGCAGCACAGCCCATCACTGAACACTGAGCTGGGAAGAGGAGCTGCCATCCCATGTCAGCAGGAGTGGTGCTGGCTGGCGGGGCAGGGTGGGATCACCAGGGATGAAAGCCTGTTAAATCAGCCCATCTGTCACAGGTCCTTAATTAGTGTGATTCCTGTGGAGTTTCCCCGTCCTTGGTGTAATTGCAGGCATGGTTTAGAGGAGGTTCCTCTTTCAATAAATAATAATAACCTGAGAGCCCCTTGCAGGGCCTAAAGGGGCTCCAGGAAAGCTGGAGAGGGACTGAGGACAAGGTTTGGAGGGACAGGACACAGGGAATGGCTTCCCACTGCCAGAGGGCAGGGTTAGGTGGGATATTGGGAAGGAATTGCTGGCCGGGAGGGTGGGGAGGGGCTGGACTGGATTTCCCAGAGAAGCTGTGGCTGCCCCTGGATCCCTGGAAGTGTCCAAGGCCAGGTTGGAGCAACCTGGGATAGTGTGAGGTGTCCCTGCCCATGGCAGGGGTTGGAACTGGATGATTTTTAAGGTCCCTTCCCACCCAACCCATTCCATGATGATTCTGCAGTAAAATCTCGGGAGACTTTATAGGGAAGCACATCCCCCATGACCACAAGCCATGGAAAACGATGTAACCTGTTGCTGTTTTCCAAGCACTGATTTGTGGTAGGGGGAGAACAAGGTCATGGGCAGAGTCACCATGAGCAGCACCAGGCACTTTGTGCCCAACTCTGTGGGATGGAAAGGCTCTCCAACCTCAGGAACATCTTCCTGGCCTCTTCCAGCCTGGACTGTGAGCTTGTTAAGGAGTGTTTGTGGTCAGCGTGGTGCATTCAGGGCTGTCCTGTGCCTGTGTGTGAAGATCATTTTACCTCTCACTCAAACGCGGGCCTTCGATGTGATGGTCTGTAATGAGGACTCAGAGTGTGCCTCAGTCTGTTCTTGCAGCCCCATTTTGTACAATTTATACCTTTGATACAATTTCATGTTTATTAGGGCTGCTCCTAATGGACCACAGATCATCTGTGCAATGCAATTATGGGATAATAAACCTGACACACGTGTGAAGATAAAATGACTGTTACCAGGGGCAGGAAATAGTTTCCCCGTCGGCAGTGCACCACCCTTTGGATGTTTGGGCTGTGTTTTACAGCAGCTCCACTCTCTTTTATTTGAAGCTAATGAATTAAGTGTGGCTTGGAAGGATCACTCTGTGGACAGAAAGCATCAGCTGTCAGGAATTCCTCATTTCAGGCTTGAAGAGCAGGAGTCAGACACAAATGGAACTACTCAGGGAAAGAGTTAAATGAGTTTGATTTGGAAGAATGTAACTCCAAGTGTGGGAAATTGTTGAAGCCTTCGAAGCAAATGTCCTCACTCTTTTGAGAAGAGGAATGAGACCCTTCCTGGAGGCTCAGCATCCAATTTGTCCAGATTTACTGCCTCCAGCAGCACAGAGTTGTTGCAAATCCCTTCTCCTCATTAGCCTGGCCCAGCCCCTGGATGCTAAATGAGGTGGATGATCCCAGGCAGCTCAGACAACCTGCTTTTCGTCCCTGTTGACTCTGGAAGCTGTTCCTGTTTCCCCCAAACACACTCTGCAAACATCCCTTCCTCATAAAAACCAGCTCACTGAGCCTTCTCTCAAACCTTTCACAGAAGCAGTGATGGCTCCTGAAATCCTGGGGGTATTTCTCTGCTGGAAATATCTCCAAGGGCACGTGGGAAACTTCCCATTGTTTCTTTTTTGTGCAGCTCTGGCTCTGTAGCCAAGGTGTGAACTAAGTAATGACCAGAGCCTGGTTCTTTGATCACTGTTTCTTGCCTTTCTAAATACCAATATTGGTGGGCCCCAATTAAGCTCAGCTTTTTTGCAAACTTACTTAATGAATGTGATTGCTTCGAAGTAATCAGTGTAGCTTAAAGTCACCTGGCTTGATTTGTAATCAATAATTTGAGATCCCCCTATGCTGGGGAGGCCTCTCCTGGAATCCTGGGGGCAGTTCTGGGCCCTCAGACAGGAGACACCTGGAGGGGCTGGAGCGTGTGCAGGGAAGGGAAGGGAGCTGGGAAGGGGCTGGAGAACTCCTCAGGGAGCTGGGGGGGCTCAGCCTGGAGAAAAGGAGGCTCAGGGGGGACCTTGTGGCTCTGCAGCTCCCTGACAGGAGGGGGGAGCCGGGGGGGGTCGGGCTCTGCTCCAGGGAACAAGGGACAGGACAAGGGCAAATGACCTCGAGCTGTGCCAGGGGAGGGTTAGGTTGGATATTGGGGAAAATCCTTCCTGGAAAAGGGCTGTCCAGCCCTGGCAGAGCTGCCCAGGGCAGTGTTGGAGTCTGTATCCCTGGAGGGATTTCAAATCCCTGTGGATGTGGCACTTGGGGGCATGGTCAGTGGTGGCCTTGGCAGTGCTGGGGGAACAATTGGACTCGACCTTTGAGGTGTTTTGCAGCCTCAGGGATTCTGTGATTGTCCCATCCAGATTCTCAAGTGAGGCAATAAGGCGGATAAAAAGGATCTGAGATCCATGTTCCTCTACTCCATCCAGTGTTTTCCAGGGTCATATCTTCGACAGCTTTGGGTACAGGACTAAAATGGGGAAGGAGGGGTTACAGGGTGGACTTGGTGTTGGATAGAGGGACTTTAAGCTCTGCCACAGATTTCTGGAGTGTCTTATTTCCTGCTGCTAAATGCAAGTGGTCTGGGGCTGTGGCGAGAGCAGGGCTGTCCATGGAACTCCGCTTCCCAAATCCTTCAGGGACACAGGTCTGTGGAATGTTGCCATCCTGAAACCGGTGTTTCAGCTGGTCCTCCTGGCCTTTTCTCCACGTTGGCTGACGGAAAATCCGACTGCTGCGGAGAGGAACAGCCGGAATCACTCCTCAGCCCTTCAGTGCTGGTGCCACAGGGTTGCGATCCCTGAGTTGGGTGTCCCCAGCAGGACACCTGAACGTGGTCCTGCGTGCTCCTGGAGGCAGTGGCTCCCCCGATCCCTGGTATCCACAACATCTCCAGATGGATGAGGTCACGTATTCGTAGTTTGGGCTTTTTATTTGGGCTTTTTATTTGCCCCAGTGTGGTTTTTTTGAGTAACCCCTGGTATAGCTGGTTGGCTGTTCCCCATCCACACTCCGGAGACTGCCGAGTCCGTGGGATGATAGCGAAGGATTGTGCCATCTGTCCACTTATTCCATGGAGTGTCAGCACACAGCAAACAGGAATAGTTGGAGTGGCAGACACAGAGACAGTGGTTAGGCTGTTTGCTGCCCACCTGGGAGGAGCACAGAGGTGCAGCAGAGCTAACCTGGGAGTGCCTGTCGTTGGCTCACACCCCAAATCCAGGGGCTTGGAAACCACTGGCTGCTCCGAGTTGTTCCTCCAAAGCCGTCCTCGCCTTCCTATTACGAATCATTAGGATGCAATCTAATAAAAACCCAGTTTGCATAAAGCTGGGGCCCATTTATAAAGCTGTCACTGCAGCCACTTTGCCAACGGAGCCGTTTTAAAGATTTATTGTTGGCATATGTTGCTTTTTAGGGGGGCCAGACTGAGAGCTGTGGGGTTGGAGCACAAAGATTTCAAAAATCATATGAATAATAAGCTCATTTCTTCACGAAGCTGTCGAGCTCAGGAGCAAATGCGAAGTTGTGGGGGGTATCATTACATTTCAGTGGTGGTCAACACGCTGAATGTAATAGGACATTAAGGGAAAATGAGATTTAATAATAGGAACAGCTAAAGTTGGTGAACTTCCTATTTGTGTAGCAGGATGACTTTTACATGATGGTTCTTTGTAACATCATTATCGATGCCTGAGTATTTTACAAGCATTTAATGGAACAACCTCCCCCCTTCCCCCCCC
>VZRE01005978.1:10845-106272 GCA_013396775.1 Cephalopterus ornatus | reverse complement strand
CCAATATTTCCATGTGCTGGGCAGGGGTTCATTTAGAATTTAAATGCTTTAAAAGTATAATGGTAAAAAGTTTTGACACGATAATGCTTTTTGAGCGAGGCTGGGTGTGTTTTCTGCCTTCCACGGTACAGAGCAAAGCAGGAGAGAAATGCTGTTTCCTGTTGTAGCATGGTGGGAAATGAAGCTTTTATAGCAATTTAGGGGCAGAAAAGGTGGTGGGATGCTACGGGTTTGGCTTCATCCCATGGGATGAACCTGTCTTTAAGTGTTACAAGTGCCCTGGGTTCCCATATAATAAGGCCATCTCAGAACTTCTCTAGAGAGAGGGACTGACTGACTGTGGTCGGTGCATTTATCCCCCGGAGGACTGGATTTAAGTCACAGATGGATCCACAGAGGGTAATTTAGGTCACTGGTCATTTTTGGATTATTATTATCGTCATCACGAAGCAGTCTTGGCACTTCGAGGCAGCTGATAGGCTTGGCTTGACATTGGTCTAAATTTTGGGCTAGAAACTTAAGGTTTTAGGGATGGGAGAGGAGAGGAGGGATTCGGTGGTGCAGCTTTGGAAGAGCAAAGAGGTGGCTGGAAGAGGAGTTGTGTTTGATCAGTTCTGTGTAAATTAAGGCACATAAAATCATTAATTTCTCTTCAGTGCCAGGGGATGAAGTGGTAGCTCAGCCAAGCTGTGTTTGAGGCTGAAGGTGAAGCCTGTTGAGCTGCACGTCACAGCTCTGCTCCCCCACCCCGTCGCCGGAGGAGCAGCATTTTGCATTTTCCTCTTCCCTGGATGTTCACAGTTGGGGGTTTTTGGTAATGATCCCGTCCCCTTCCGCGGTTCTGAACATCTCTGCCTTGGCAAACATTCATTTCTTGTTGCAGCAATGGGGAAACTCAGCCTCTGTGTTCCTGAACAACCCCAGAAAGGTCCCCAACGAATTAGGAAGAGACAAAACCCGGTCGCCCACCGTTTTCCTGCTTCCAAGGTTCATGTTGTGAAGAACCTGTACCCACTCTGAAGGATGAAAAGGAGGTTCAGCGCACGTGGGGAATAAAGCTGCTTTATATTTGTTCTCAAAATGAACTCAGAGGCCTCGTAGTGTAGTTTGGAGTCTGTAGGGGGTGAGCAGAATGAAAGTGGAACTCGGCTCTCAAAAGCCTCCGCGTAGGTCGGGCTCACAGGAGGCTTTTCCACGCTGGTGGATTTAATTCCATGTGCTCAGATACACAGAGAGAGGTTTTTTGGGGGTGAAAACCTGCCGTGGAGGGGCTTTATGGTCTGAACAAAGCTCGAGTTTTATCAGGTTTGATCTAAAATACAAAGGTGTGGTGCCAGTTGAGTTGTAGGGGATGAGAGGCCTACACCAATCCCAGGATGGTTTGGGTTGGAAGTGACTGCAAAGATCATCCAGGTCTAATCCCAGGGACACCCTCCACTATCCCAGGTTGCTCCAAGCCCCATTCAGCCTGGCCTTGGACACTTCCAGGGATCCAGGGGCAGCCACAGCTTCTCTGGGCAACCTGGGCCAGGGCCTCCCCACCCTCCCAGCCAGCAATTCCTTCCCAAAATCCCATCTAAATCTACCCTCTTTCAGCTTAAACCCATTTCTGAAGTTAATTAGTCCCATTCCAGTGGCCTGTACAATGTATTTTCCAGTGTTTTTCCCAGGACTGTGATCCTGGTGCCCATTTCACACCCTCCATTTCACAGCAGCGACTCCCCAGGTTCTGCCATTCTGGTCCTTTCGAAACTCATTTTCTCCGAGAGGGTCCCAAAAATTCCAGGCTGCTCCTTGTTCAGACCCTACCCCCTTTGGAAAAATCACTCCTGGCTATGGGCTGAGGTTTGGCAGAGGGTGGAAATGCTGCTGATTCCTGAAATTTGCTGTTGGGAAGAGCAAGAGGCGAGAGGAAGGAGAGCGTGAGATCCAACCACGCCGGAACCTTCCACTGGGTGATCTCTTGCTAATATTTGGGAATCACGTGGCAGCAATCTGATCCACAGGGCATGAGATGCACTTTTATATATGTTACGAATCTCCAGATTTAATTAATTCTGCCTTTACATCTTGTGGTCCAAATGTGAGCCAATATTCCCCTCTGGAGACACCAGAAGAAACTGCACCTGAGACAGTTCCTTTCCGTCCTGTGTCCTTCAGGTGACAGGTGGGCACATTAAAGGAGGGATATGTTTAGCACCAGCTAATGGCTAAAGTTATAATTTCATTTTTTTTGGCCAGGGCGTTTGTGGTGTTTGCAGCACCTCAGAGACAACAAAATACTGATTTTTGCATCACTTCTTGCCTCAGTCTCATGGCTCAGCAGCCGCAACACAGAAATCGATTCCTTAAATCCTGTATTTTTATTTTTTTTTTTGTCAGCTACTGTTAAAAAAAAAAAAAAAAAAAAAGAGTCCTGGACTCTTTTCTTCTTGGGGATTTCTGGTTTTATAGGGGAGGGACTGAAGTGATGAGACTGACAGGAGAATCTGGCCCTTTGTCCTGAACATCCCATGAAGCTCAGCTTGAGGTTGCGGGCACGAGTCTGGCATTTACTTGTTCAGCTGAAACCTTAATATTTGTGTGAAAAATGCCCCAAATTCGGTGTTTTCTGTTAACAGCAGTCATTTTCTGTAGTTGTTGCCTTTTTGGATATTTTCTGGGCTATGTAACATTTCAAAATAGCAGAAAATTCACGCTTTTTCTCTGAGATTTCCTGGGTTTTTTTGGTCTGGTTTGGCTAAGATTTAAAATGCATTTAAAGTTGAGTCTCCCAGACCTGTTTACACTGATTTTTTTTGATGATCATTATAATTTTAATCATATTTTGGGTCACTTAGAGAGGTGATCTCAAACCTTTATTCCTCCCTTTTGGGCTGACTTTGTAGAGCATCAGCTCTAGTGACTTGCATTTGGCCACAACATTTATCAGCATCAATCCTGGGCTACCAAAATAATTCTCTGCAGTCAAGTTTTTATGCAAAATAATGTGGTTTCTGTTACTTTAGTACCTGTTTGATGGATCTTCAGTAACAAGCAAGTGATTTTTTTTTTTAATGTCTTTAATAGTGTTTATTGTATTCAGCACATGTTTAATGGTCAGGATCTTTTTGGAGCATCTCTAGGTCTCACTTTGGCACAGGAAAGAGGAGTCCTGGGATGAATCAGGCTGTGGAATGGATGGAAATCAGGGGTTTATTCCAGTTAGATCATTATTTGAACTGAATATAACAAAATATTCTCAGTTTAGTTGCACACCGTTGTTGGGGAAGCCGCTTTGCTTGGCCACAAGGGTGGGAAATTTGGAACCAAAGTTGTCCCTTTGGAGCAAATCCAGAGGAGGCCCCGGAGCTGCTCCCAGGGCTGGATCCCTCTGCTCTGGAGCCAGGCTGGGAGAGCTGGAAACGTTCATCCTGAAGAAGAGAAGGCTCCAGGGAGACCTGAGAGCCCCTTGCAGGGCTTAAAGGGGCTCCAGGAGAGCTGGAGAGGGACTGGGGACAAGGCATCGAGGGACAGGACACAGGGAATGGCTTCCCACTGCCAGAGGGTGGGGAGAGATGGGATATTGGGAAGGAATTGCTGGCTGGGAGGGTGGGGAGGGGCTGGAATGGATTTCCCAGAGAAGCTGTGGCTACCCCTGGATCCCTGGAAGTGTCCAAGGGCAGGCTGGATCAACCTGGGATAGTGGAAGGTGTCAGGGTTGGAACCAGATGATCTTTATGTTCCCTCCCAACCCAAACCATTCCATGATTCCCTGATTCTGTTGACCCTCTCCCAGAACTCCCAACTGCTGTGGTAGGAAGGCTTTCTGGATGGCAAATGGACAATGTGGGATCTTCCACGTGCCTCCTTCGCTTCCAGAACCTGGAGCCTTAGGTATTTTATCCCTGATTTCCTTGCGTCCGAACAACCAATTTGGAGTTTTCCATTCTGTCAGTAACCAGGATCCAATTCAAAGGATTTCTGATGCTTCCTTAACATTTCCTTCCTCACCAAAAGGTCCATCCCGAGCACTTGGCTGTTTTATACCTAAGACAGAGGGAAGGGAACCCTTCAGGATCACACAAAACTGAAAGGAGCTGAAATGTA
This sequence comes from Cephalopterus ornatus, assembly GCA_013396775.1. NCBI lineage: Eukaryota > Metazoa > Chordata > Aves > Passeriformes > Cotingidae > Cephalopterus > Cephalopterus ornatus. Next base: position 102,183 of record VZRE01005978.1, on the reverse strand, counting down.
AATTTGGGCTGAACGTCGGAAAAAAAACTCCCTTAATAAGGCTTTGGAGTATTTTATTATTATTTTTTTTTCCCCCCCCGTCATTCACTCGTTGGAGGAGGGAATTTCAGATAAAATTACCATCATCATTAGGGAGAGGAGTGGTTGATGTTCTGCACCTTCAGTGCCACGTCTTCAGTGCCTTTTAATGATGTTTTAGAAGGTGTCTGATAACAAGGAGACAGAAGAAAGCCTTTTGTAGGTTTCTAAATCAATCCATGGAGCATTTTTCTTTTTTTTAGGTTTTATGCTTTTTATTCCCCGCTTCCAGCCTAGGTAAGACAGTCCTCACAGCCAATTAAGTTGTGAGTTGGAATGAATTAAATTTTCTGCAATGATGGGCTTTTTTTTTTTCTCTCCCCCTTTTTTATTAATCCAGATGACTGTCATTTACCCAAAGACACTTCGTTTCCCTGGAATTGCATTCCCTGTCTGAGGGAAATGCTTAATTGCAGCCACAAATCACCTCCAGTGCTTTTCTAGGAGGAGAAAACAAGTTAAAAATGGTGCCTCGTTTTGGAAAATGCAGGTTGTGAATTCAGGATAAGATGCAAATTTCTTTTTTTTGTTTGTTTTGGGTTTTTTTGTTTTGTTTTGGGGTTTTTTTGTTTTTAATTTTGTTTTTGTTTTTTTGGTTGGTTGGTTGGTTGTTTTGGGGTTTTTTTGTATCCCTGGTGGCTCTTTTCAAGAATTCCTCCCTCATGTGACATCTCGGTGTCCTTCAGAGCAGTGACATCTCCCAGAGGCTTTTTGAGGATTTCAGGCCATTCCCAGGGATATCTGCAGCGACCATGATCCAAAAATCTTCCTCTGCAAGGAATATTGGTGCATTTTTGGGATGTGACTGATTTCGTGGTTCTGAAAACAGGCTGGGAGAGCTGGGAATGTTCACCTGGAGAAGGGAAGGCTCCAGGGAGAGCTGAGAGCCCCTTGCAGGGCCTAAAGGGGCTCCAGGAGAGCTGGAGAGGGACTGGGGACAAGGGAGGGAGGGACAGGACACAGGGAATGGCTTCCCAGTGCCAGAGGGCAGGGAGAGATGGGATATTGGGAAGGAATTGCTGGCTGGGAGGGTGGGGAGGGGCTGGAATGGATTTCCCAGAGCATCTGTGGCTGCCCCTGGATCCCTGGAAGTGTCCCAGGCCAGGTTGGAGCAACCTGGGCTAGTGGAAGGTGTCCCTGGGTGGAACTGGATGATCCTTAAGGTCCTTCCCAACCCAAACCATTCCATGATAAATATTGATCCCTCTCTATATATAAAGATTGAAGTCTATTTAAATAAGTTATCCGGCAGCATTTTGAATTTAAATAAATAAATAGCACAGTGTGGGGCCCCCAAGCAGAAAAATCTGTTAGATTTTTTTTTTTAATGCCACCCCAATACTTCCCATTTCAAACATTCCTTTTCAGGGGCTTGTAAATTGGATGGTCTTTTATTGCCAGCTGGGGACAGGTGTTTTTGTGGAAAAACGTGTCTGAAATAGTTGGGGTTTTTTGGTGAGGATGAGAAGGAGAAGTGCCTTATAGTGTCGGTGACCTTTAGTTCTGCTGGGAATTTGCACCTTTTGCCAGATTTTTTTTTGGGAAAATATACCCAAATTTGGCTTAGTTGGATACCTTGGAAGACCTGGAGTGCTTTTACTGTCGTGGAAAGGTTTGGGTTCATGGAGGTGAAGTTCCAGGTGGGCACAATTCTGCCTGGAGCTCTCCAGGACCAAGCCAAGGGAAAGGACCTTGCAGAGGTCAACGACTGTCTCCCCTCAGGTTGTTTTTTGGGGGCTCCCAAACCTGTTGGGCTCCAGCTGCCTGGAGGAGGATTTCCTGACTTAAGTGCCAAGATAAGAGGAGAAAAATGGGATGACCAAGTGGGGTTGGGAAGCAAGGAAAATAAGAGAAACGACGGCCAAATTCCCTCTAGCAGGAGTGATGTGAAGGGATGAGGAAGCAGGAAGAGGAAAGTGTGGAAGTGAGGTTGGAAGGTCCCTCTTGGTGTTGCAGTGATTTGTGCAGGTGACGGTTGTCTGTTGGTGTTGCTCCAGTCACACGGGAGAGTTGGGAATTCCCAGCTCCGTGACATTCCCTGTGCGAACACCAGCCATCCTGCCCCTTGGACAAGACAAGGATCTGCTGAGCAGAGGAATTCTGTGCCATCGTGGAATTCAAAATTAGATGTCATGCACTGCAGGGCGAAGTGAGGTGACATGAGTGACTCCGGTCCTTGCTTTTCCGAACTTCTCACTGTTTGACTTTGCATCCTTAATGGAAGCTTCTTAGAATGGAAGGGATCCCAAATATTATCCATTTCCACCTCCCTGCCATGGGCAGGGACACCTTCCACTAGACCAAGTTGCTCCAAGCCCCATCCAAACTGATCTTGGACACTTCCAGGGATGAGGGTTGGAGCTCCACAGTGGAGGAATTGTGGAGCTCCACAGTGGATGAGGGATGGAGCTCCACAGTGGATGAGGGATGGAGCTCCAGAGTAGCTCCCTCAGGTGCTCCATTGGCAGAGCAGCTGTGGGACTCATCCTGGCTGGTGAAAACATGGAGAAGTCATCTTTGAACCATCATGGAAAATGGGATCTCAGTTGTCTTTGGAGGCTGCACCAAGGGATGATGTCCTTGCACCATTGGAATATCGAATTCCTGACCTCCTAGGGCTGTTCCCTGCTGTCAGACACGCTCTGACATCCATCCGTCACTTTCCTTTACCTTTTCTCTGCTTCCATTTCCTTTGACAGAGATCTTTGGAGCAAGTGAAGGCTTCAGAAACTGTCTTTTCATTCCCATCATCCTTTCATCAAACTGTCCTTGACCATTCAGTCCCAAGGTCCCTCATCCACATCCTCCACCCCTCCAGTTCCAGTCTTTAAAACCTTTGCCCTGGTATAGAGTTCAAATCTGCTTTTCTAAGCTCGTGGCCATTTGTTCTTTATCACAAGTGATGCTGAGCACTCCCAAAATCCCCCCTCACAGTCTAGCACCTTCTCCTGATCTGTGATTGCTTTATGGTTCAAGGAAAACAGGGATATGGGGTTGATTCTTCCCAGGATTAAGCGAACCTGTTGTGGGATGGGGAGTTGCTCCAGTTCAGCCCCTCTGAGCTCTGAGAGTTGATACCTGGTCATTCCTCTCTAAAACTTTTTTATTTATTCATGTTTTAGCTGTTTTAAGCATGTGCTGGATTTTAAAAAGCATTTAAAAGCTGTTCCTTCCCTTCACTGAATGATTCCCCTTTCCAAATCTAATCCCTAACCCTGTGCCTCTCCTTCCCCAGCTGAAATGGTAAAATTCACATTTTTGGTGGGGTTTCTGTGTCACAAATGCCGTGTAAATAAGCCCAGAAAGAAAGAGTGGCAAATTCATTGGCAGACGTGGTGGATTAATTCAATATGGTCCCATCAAGCTTGGCATTGTTCCCTGAAGGACATGAGTGGTTGTCACTCCACGTGGTGCCATCAGGTCTGTTATTCCAGGGATCAGCTGGTGGGGGGAGCTCTGCTCTCTTCCCAGGTAACTCCACTGTTTCCCTGTTTTATCCTGGGGAATATATTTATATTTATGCTTCATTTGTATGTAATGATTCCCATTCTTGATCGGTGAAATCCAGGGAATAAAGCTGCCGGGACTTCGTGTTCCCCTCCGTGCAGCAGCTCTCTTTGGAGAAACCATCTTCCAGCTGAGCTGCAGATGGATCCCCCATGGAATCAAGTGTCAATTCCAGACTGTTGGGAGTCACCAGGGCAGAGGATTTAGGGAGTAAAATTGCTCGGATTTGAACAAAATCATGCCATGACGATTGGCAGGAACTGCTCAGTCAGGGCTCTGAGGGCAAGCTACCTCCTCTGGAGTGCGGAATGGGGAGGGAGAAAATCACGGACAATTAAGGAAATCTCCTCGGAATATTTGGGAAAATGGTTTGTGGTGAGGAAGAGAACTGTGGAATTGTTTAGGTTGGAAAAGGCCTCAAAGATCGTTGGTCACCACTAAACCACGTCCCCAAGTGCCACATCCATGTGGTTTTTAGCACCTTCAGGGATTGTGACTCCACCACTTCACCTTCCACTGAAGGAATTTTTCCTACTATCCAACCCTGGCACAACTTTGGACAGCAAGTCTCGATCCATCCTGGCTCCTGACGCTCAATTCCTAATTATTTTGACGCACAAAACTTAAAAAGGAAGATTATTTCCCTGCCTCAGACGTAGCTGAGGAAACGAAGAGGTAATTTCTAGAAGTGTTAAGCAGATGGCACCGCAGAAATCGAGAGATTTTGCAGGAGATGGCAAACATTTTGTGTTAAAATATTCCCAGGATCGTCTGTGTGAGGAGGAATGGGATCCTTGGATGAAACAATAAAGGTTGATAAAAATATATCATAATACAGACATGCATAATGCAGCTTGAGAACAGGATAATCCATATGCATTGCTTTTTTTTGTTCCATGTTATTTCCAGCTGGAACGTTCTGTTGTTCAGTTTAGAGATGAGGATCCCACGTGTGGGAATCGAGTGACCAATCCCAGGAGGAAGTTTGCCTTTTTCCAAGGGATTCCTGGCATCCTGAATTATTTTAGAAAAAACATCCTTCCAGTATGTGTCAAACAGAGCAGTCCATGTTTTTTGAACAAATCATCACAAATGGTGCCTGGGGTGTGGATTTTCCCTCATTTTATCTGTTCTCCTCGAGCAGTTGAGTCCATGTTTTTTGAACAAATCATCACAAAGTGTGCCTGGAGTGTGGATTTTGCCCTCATTTTATCTGTTCTCCTCCAGCAGTTGAGTCTTTGTGGACCTTTTCCCTCATGCTGGCACAGTCCATAGTCATTCCCTCGCAGCTGGTGCTTGGATCCGAGGTGCAGGAGAGGCAGAGGCCCCAGTGACACGTTTGAAGTCCCTCCGTGGTTTAGTTACAATTCACTGTTCCCCTCCTGTTTTCCAGGTTTATCCAGGAGATCGAGTTTGCCATGGAGCTTGGCCCAGCCAAGCAGTGCCCGCTCAGGGAGTTCCTCACCATGTACATCAAGAACATCTTCCTCAACCAGGTCCTGGCTGAGATCAACAAGGAGATCGAAGGCGTCACCAAGGCGTCGGATCCCCTGAAGATCTTGGCCAACGCGGACACCATGAAGATCCTGGGGGTGCAGAGGCCTCTGCTGCAGGTAGGGACTGAGAGACCTGTCAGGGCATCCCTGACTGGCCATGTCCAGCCAGGACCTGGCTCTGTGTCCTGGGAGGAAGGACGTGGAGCTGCTGGAGAGAGTCCAGAGGAGGCCCCGGAGCTGCTCCCAGGGCTGGAGCCCCTCTGCTCTGGAGCCAGGCTGGGAGAGCTGGGGGGGTTCACCTGGAGAAGAGAAGGCTCCAGGGAGACCTGAGAGCCCCTTGCAGGGCCTAAAGGGGCTCCAGGAGAGCTGGAGAGGGACTGGGGACAAGGGAGGGAGGGACAGGACACAGGGAATGGCTTCCCAGTGCCAGAGGGCAGGGATAGATGGGATATTGGGAAGGAATTGCTGGCTGGGAGGNTGGAGCAACTTGGGATAGTGGAAAGTGTCGCTGCCCACGGCAGGGGGTGGCGCTGGAGGTTTTTAAGGTCCCTTCCCACCCCAGCAATCCTGGGATTCTGTGATTCTGGATCCAGACTGGGAGGGGGGGTTCACCTGGAGAAGAGAAGGCTCCAGGGAGACCTGAGAGCCCCTTCCAGGGCCTAAAGGGGCTCCAGGAGAATTGGAGAGGGACTTGGGGCAAGGGCCTGGAGTGGCAGGTCAATGGGAAATCGCTTCCCACTGCCCAGGGTAGTGGGATACTGGGGAGGAAGATTTCCGTGTGCCTCCCTTAGAAGTCCTGGGGGCTCCTACCAGTCACAGAGCTGTGTAATGGGACTAAACACACATTCCCAGCTCCCAGGAGGAGCAGAGGTGGGATGTGCTGCCTCCTGAGTGTGGGGTGTTGGTGACTGATGTGACACCAGGGCAGCTCCGGGGCTCCCTCCCATACAAGGGATGGGAGAGATTTGGCTCCGAGGGTCAAGGATTTATATTAGAAGTGTCTTTTGAAACAGCTTTTTTGAGCTCTGGTGTGGAACAGTGATAACAACCACCACCACAGTTCCAGGGATAACAGGACAGTGTGGAATCCCACCCCAAAATTCAGAATTTTTTACGTGTTGCCTGGAACTGAAACGAAAGAACTGACTCTTGCTGTTGTTTGTGTCAAGCTCTTTTAACCCTTAATTATTATTATTAATTATTATTATTATTTTAATCCTTAATTATTCCCTCCTATCTGTAGAATCATCTCTTCAGGGATGGATAAAACCTGCAAAGTTTTAAGGAAGCTGCTTCCACCTCCCAGGGTTTATCTGGTCACTTCTATCCCAGTTCATAACTGGGAAAAAGGTTTATCTCAGTTTAAAAACTGCAAAAAAACAGGTACCCTATAACTATATGGAATAATAGTAATAACTGTTATTACTGTTATTATTTTTGGGAGTTTCTGGGATTTTTCATGGATTAATAGTCACTAAATAACTGCCTATGGCAGGGGGATGGAACTGGATAACCTTCAAGGCCTCTTCCAACACAAACCATCCTGGGATTCTGTGTTTCATATTTTTTTGCCTTTATTTTGTTTTCTTATATGAGAATTAAGCTGAGTGAGAGCCCAAACCCAGCCTGTGCAGGTGTCTGACGTTGTGGAGACCTGGGAATGCTTCACTTGCCAACTTCGGCGCAGGACCATGGAAGTTGTAAACCTCAGAAATTTGTTTGGGATCCTTTAGGCAATAATACAGATTCTGACCTCATTTGTAGCCAGGAAAATGTGTTCCATAATATCAATATATATCCTTGAAGTTCATTAGGGGTTGAAGAGCCAGAATGGCTTGGAATTTTCTCCTCCAGTTCCTAGAATTTGTTCCTCGTGGTGGCTGGAGATCACTTTGAACTGGAATTATTCTCGGTCACAACATACACGTGGTCAGGAGCTCTGCTTGTTCCCGACATTGTGGAAGGGTAATTTTGTGAAAGAGGAGAAAAATTGCTGCCTCTTTGAACCAAATCATCCAAAGAGCTCCCTACAATAATTTTATTGAGAAAAGAAATGAAAAGGCCGTTTGTGCCTTGGCAGAAGGAGCCTGAAACCTTGGGCCTCGTCACCTCCTGGGTGGGATGGAAGTGTGGGGAGCAGGGAGGGAGTGAACCTGGCACTTCTCTCCTGGCTTTTTGCTGCCTTGTGTCATTCCTGGCGGGGTTTGTGATTCAGCCATCCCACTTTTTGCTATCCTGAGGATCTTTCTGAAGCTCCTCCAGCCGGAGCCGCCGCTGTGATTCGAACACGACTGCAGAATTTATCAGCCCCCGCTGCACAGGCTGATAAAGCTGCTTTGGGATGACTATCAGCACATGTTTGAACTGAATTAGTTTGGAGATAAGGGAGTTTTTAGCACCCTCTGCCATCATGTCCTCAGCCATTCCTGTAGAGATTATCCTTTACAAAAATCACCCTCTGGAAATATTACATTTTCCTTGGGCTCGTTTTCCATTCTCCCATCTTTAAATGTAAAATAGGGTAAACCTGTTCTCAGAGGGACTGAAAAACCAGGAAACTAATTTGTCTCTGAATTATTCTGCATTAAATTCCAGGCTGTAATTGTTTGACTCAGTCCTCAATGAGGCTACAAGGACCCTCTTCCAGCCTGTTCCTATAGAGTTCACATTGAGGTGACAAATCATCCCATCTGGGTGGTCAGTGCCAACACTGGCCTTAAAAATCCACTGCACTGTCTCCAAAAATATGCAAATTGCTTCAGTCTTCCCCCTGTGAGTGGGATTTTCCCTCCCAAGCATCCCTGTGATGTTGTTCCCTATCTCAGTGTCTGTTGATGACGCTCGTGAGAATTCTCTGGCCAAGCTCCAACAGCTGAAAATCCAGCAAAAAACTCCTTAGAAAGTCACATTTGTCAGAGTGACTGAAAAACCATGAAACTAATTTGTATCTGAATTATTCTGCATTAAATTCCAGGCTGTAATTGTTTGACTTAATCCTAAATGAGGCTACAAGGACCTTCTTCCAGCCTGTTCTTGTACAGTTCAGGTTGAGGTGATAAATCTTTCCAGTGGGCAGTGCCGACACTGGCCTTAAAAATCCACTGCCCTGTCTCCAAAAATATGCAAATTGCTTCAGTCTTCCCCCTGTGAGTGGGATTTTCCCTCCCAAGCATCCCTGTGATGTTGTTCCCTATCTCAGTGTCTGTTGATGACGCTCGTGAGAATTCTCTGGCCAAGCTCCAACAGCTGAAAATCCAGCGAAAAAACTCCTTAGAAAGTCAGAGTGTGCAGCTGTTTTGCAGGATAATGACTCGTTGGAGCTAATTATCCCGTGTATCCCACGCATGAAGTTGAAGTCACTGGATTGTGACTTTCCAAGGAGTCATTCCTGGGAGCTTTGGCATGTTTTCTCCCCGTCCAATTAGTGGTTATTAAGGAGAAGGATGGTCCCAGCATCCGAGAGCCTCCCCAGTGGGGATGGCTCCATGCTTTGATGGCCACTGGATGTTATTATTTCTTAGGATAAACCAATTAGTTGTGATTCCAGGCTGGCTCCCAGCCCTCACAATCCATTAAGAGCAGGTAGAGCTGATCCAATTGGGGTTTTCCCATTCAAGGAGAATTTTATGGAAGCACCCGTGGTTCTGATCCTCATATTTCAATTTTTTTTGGATGTCTATAACCAAGGGCTTTGTAGATGTTTTTATCTCTTGTTTATGTTTCCATTCCACACCCCAACGTGTCAAGAGGTTCAAACCCACCAATTTCTTGCAGAATTTCTTGCTGAATCTCCTTTTTTTCGGTTTAAAATGAGAGACAAAATTACCTCCCTGTGTAGAGTCTGAGTCTCCCTTTTGCTTTCAGTATTTCTTTAGATAATTTTTCCTCTGGGGGGAACATCTAGTGCCTTTTGTGGGAGCTTTTAAAGGCTCCTGTGCCAGTCACGTGCAGGTGTGTGAGTTCTCTACCAAGGCTGATGCGGAGCTCTATAAAAGCAATTCCTGCCTTTAGGCCAAGCTGTGATGGCAGGGCTCCCATTTCTTTTAAAAATCAAGTGTGACTTGCACATTCAGTACATTTTTCAGTTATTTTCTGCCTCTTCAGAGCTGGAAAAGCAAAGTCAGATTTCACGAACCGTCCCACAGATGTGACTCACGTTTGACCTGAAGGAAACTCTCCCGTGTTTGAGGTCTCTGAGTCCTGTTAATCCCTGCAGTCAGTGGAGTTTCTTGTGGGCACAGAGGCTGCCCAGGGAGGGGGTGGAGTCCCCGTCCCTGGGGGTGTTTAAGGACAGACTGGATGTGGCGTCAGTGCCATGGGCTGGGAACCACGGCGGGGTTGGAGCAAGGGTTGGATGGATGATCTCAGAGGGCTTTTCCAACCCCTGTGATTCTGTGGATGGGTGAATCATGTGTTGGAGTCGCCCCNCTTTTCCAACCCCGCTGATTCTGTGATTCTGTGGGTGGGCGAATCATGTGTTGGAGTCGCCCAAAATCTGTGTAACCCTCATTTGTTCAGCACTGAATCATTGAATCATAAACCAGTTTGGGTTGGAAGGGACCTTTAAAGGCCATTTAGTCCAACCTCCTGCAATGAGCAGGGACATCTTCCCCTAGATCTGGTTGCTTGGAAACTGGCCTTGAGCATTTCCAGTGAGGATTGGGTGCAGAATGTCTCAGATCATGGTCCTACCTGGGCCCACCAGCTTTTATGTACCTCAGGAAGTGCCTGTGAGGGTGGGGAGGCCCTGGCACAGGTTGCCCAGAGAAGCTGTGGCTGCCCCTGGATCCCTGGAAGTGTCCAAGGCCAGGTTGGAGCAACCTGGGATAGCGGGAGGTGTCCCTGCCCATGGCAGGGGGTGGGACTGGATGATCTTTAAGGTCCCTTCCGACCCAAACCATCCTGTCATTCCATGAAGGGGCCTTTGCTGTCGTGGACTGGATGATCTTTACCCTCGCCCTGGACTGTGCAGCTGCTTTCCAGTGACAGATCACTAAAACCACTCAAACTTCCTCATAACTCATTTTTTTATTTTCTTCTTCTTGCTCTTGGGTTTTTTTTCCCAGAAATCAGGAGTAAACCACACATATGTGCCCGCAGCCTCGATCACAGGCCTTGCCTGATTCTTTTTAATCACCCAAGCAGCCCAGACAGGCTCCCTCAGCAGCAACACTGGGCTCGTAAATCCTCGTGTTGCCTCGCAGGGCTGGTGTCACACCCAGCCCCTCTTATCTCTCTGTCCACAGAAGCCTCTCAGCCTGGTCACCCTCCTGTTTGCTTAAAGCTGGAGCTGCACATTCCTTATTTACTTCTGAAAATCCCTGGCAGGAGAGCAAGCCGTTGGGATGAGGAGACAGAGCAGCTTTTCCCAAAATTAAGTGTAGATCCAGCTACCACAGAAGTGACGCTTAGCCCAGATTTCCTCCTTCCCTCCAGCTCCTTTTCTTTCCCAGGTGTTTCTGCAGTTTTAAACCAGTGTTTAAAACCCTAATCCTAACCCTACCCTGTTGTTCCTGTGGGGGATGACCTGCAGCATCCAGGAGCTCTGAACACCCACAGCCTGCAAAGGCAAAGCCCAGTAAACTTCATTTAAAGGAGATTTGCATCACTCCATCACCAACATTCCTTCAGGAATTTCTTTCCTAGAACCACTGAATGGTTTGGGTTGAAAAGGACTTTAAAACTCATCCTGTTCCATACCCTGCCATGGGCAGGGACACCTTCCACTATCCCAGGTTGCTCCAAGCCCCCGTCCAACCTGGCCTTGAACACTTCCAGGGATACAGGGGCATCCAAAACTTCCAGAAATGGCACATCCACACCTTCTCTGGGAAACCTGGTTCTTCCATAACTATCTTTTCCCTAGGAAAGTTGAACTCCTTGCTTTTTCCAAACACAGCGGTGGTGGAGTTTGGGGTGTTTGAGCTGGTTTGGACTCTCTGCACCCTTCAGCTGCAGTTTTTGTCTCTCTATCACAACAGCTCAGATATTTTTCCCTTCCCTCAGCTTGTTTTGCTCCATGAATCCCAAATCCAGCATGTAACACGGCCTCATGTCTCATCTCATGCTTCAAGAGCAGAAACCTCCCTGTGTTCTTGCCAGGCTCCTTCCAATTCCCATTATTTTCCTTATTTTTATTATTTGAAGCCTGGGCCCGTTCGGCCGAGGAAGAACAGCTCTTAATTCCTAATTTTTGCCATGTTTTCCTGATGACAAGTGCCGGATGGGAAGAGCCGTGGCGTTTTAAATAATTGATGGTGACTTTATCGAGTTGTCAGCGCTAATCCATCCTCCTTTTGAAAGTGCTTGGATGTTCAAAGGACTAATCCTTTTACAACGCGCTCGTTTTTCCACGCAAAGTTCATTTTTATAATCACTCCCCCCCACACACACACACACACACTGTGGGATGGGATGTGTGGGGAGGGGGGGGAGGAATGAGGCACTTCGCGCTCGTGCAGCCTCGAAAATGCCTTTTATTCCTCCTTTTGCTGCTGGTTTTTCCGCCTCCCTCCTCTCGGTTTAATTAGACCCGTTTTAAAACTGCGATTTTTAAAAATACGACACCGCAGCCCCCCCGTGGAGAATAAAAGGGAGATTAATCTATTGTTAAAAAGAAAGGTGTAAAGCTCTTTTGTTGTTTTTTTTTTAGCGTGTGTCAGTGGCTGCCCCTCCCTAACAGGCAGCGTTCAGCTTGCAGAGGAGTAGTGGAATTTTGGAGGCAGGGACTTGTCAACAGGAGAATTAAAAACTCAACAGCAGAGACTTTGCAATCGGAATATGGTGGGTTTTCCCTGGAAGAGGAGAAGCTTCTTCCCGAAGTGTCTTAAACTCCTCAGTTTGAAGGTTCATAGCACCTTAATTTACATCTGAAAGAACTGAGGGAAGGCAGTAAAGGCAAAGTTTCCCCTCTTGCTTCTAATCTGTAAATAGACCCTTTTCCATTTGAAAAATCAAATCAAATCAAATTACAGGTTTGCTCCTGCGCACACAAAGCTGCCAGAACGGTGATTTATTTGCAGATTACCTGCTTTTGTGGTGTGATGTTTTGCTTTCTGTGAAATTCCATATGCAGGAGGGGAAAGTTTTTCCCTCACACCGTGAAGCTGTTGGGGAATTCTGGGTTCTGGTCATTGTGCTGCTGATCCAAGGAAATTCAACCACTGGGATGGGCTCTTTAATGAAAATATTCAGGGAAATTTGAAAAAATGAAATCAGGTAAAATTACAGGTTTGCTCCTGCACACAAAGCTGGCAGAAAAGTGATTTTTTTTTGCAAGTGATCTGCTTTTGTGGTGTGATATTTTGCTTTCTGTGAAATTCCATATGCAGGAGGGGAAAGTTTTTCCCTCACACCGTGAAGCTGTTGGGGAATTCTGGGTTCTGGTCATTGTGCTGCTGATCCAAGGAAATTCAACCACTGGGATGGGCTCTTTAATGAAAATATTCAGGGAAATTTGAAAAAATAAACTCAAATCAAATTACAGTTTTGCTCCAGCACAGACAAAGCTGGCAGAAAAGTGATTTTTTTTGCAAATTACTTGCTTTTGTGGTGTGATATTTTGCTTTCTGTGAAATTCCATATGCAGGAGGGGAAAGTTTTTCCCTCACACCGTGAAGCTGTTGGGAAATTCCAGGTTCTGGTCATCGTGGGGCTGATCCAGGGAATTTCAACCACTGGGATGGGCTCTTCAATTAAAATATTCAGGGAAATTTGAAAAAATAAACTCAAATCAAATTACAGTTTTGCTCCTGCACAGACAAAGCTGCCAGAACAGTGATTTCTTTGCAAATTACCTGCTTTTTCGGTGTGATTTTTTGCTTTCTGTGAATTTTGCTACGCAGGAGGGGAAAGTTTTTCCCTCACACCGTGAAGCTGTTGGGGAATTCCGGGTTCTGGTCATTGTGCTGCTGATCCAGGGAATTTCAACCACTGGGATGGGCCCTTTAATTAAAATATTCAGAGACCTTGTAGAGCAAATGAAGATAGAGCCAGTGATACAGTTCTACCAGATTCTACTTAATTAATTAGCCGCTGATTATTAAAACAGGTAAAGACAGGAGAGGATTGAAAGGCACTGAATTTTTTCAGGATCCTTGATTCCGATCCTGACTGACCTTGGAGTCAGCGGAGGTTCCTTTCAGTGGGAGCGAGGTGGGATCTATCCCATTTGCTCCAAATACTGGCTGCAGTCACTCATTTGGAACAGGAAAGGACAGGGAAAGGTCTGGGCATTCAGCTGCATCCCACCCCTGGTGACATGGACAGCAGCAGCCTCAGCAGCAGCTCCCCCCAAATCCCCTGGGCTGGGGGGAAAAAAAACACCCACATTTTTTGACAGATTTGGGGCTTGTCTTCTACTTTTATTCCCTTTTCTTTATAATACATATTTATGTTGTAACCAGAAATTTATTATTTATTCTACTCTCGCCTTTGCACTTAATAATCCTCTGGAAGGTGTTGGGAATGTTCTGTAAGTCTCCACTGGCTGGTTCCATCCACACCAACCTCAGCTGCCAGTTCCAGATTTGCACCTGGCTGCTTGTTTTTGCAGGAGATGGAGCACATCATTGCCTTTTACATTCCCTAAAACCCCCAGGGAGTGGTCATGACTTGTGGCCGTGGCATAATTTAAGGTTATTTATGGCTTCTTCCTCACCTGCCTCCTTTAGTTGAGTCATGGTAGCACGAGAGGTTTGAGTGAAGGTGGGAATGACCTGGCCTGGCCAGAGGAGGATTTTCCATCCATTAAAAATCACTTGAAAAAACCCAAAATAATGACACTGGAGATAAACAAACGACACATCGAGGATTGGTGTTGATACACAAGGAGGACACGACCCAAAATCAGGCAGCGTGTGGCGGCCAGGAGGGAGCAGAACATCAGTTCCCAATCCCTACACTGATTTATTTTGTACATTCAACTTCTTGGAGGGGTTACTAAAACTCATCTCCAGGTCCAGCTCGAGAGAGAACCCTTTCCCTTTTCGTTCTGGACTCTGGACGGATGGATGGGAATTTGGGAAGCAGCCGGTTGGGAAGTTCGTGGCAGCAGAAAGAGCAGGTTTGTTGTACAACTTGGGCCCAGATCAGCTTCTCTGGGCTTGGTTTTCTTTTCCATCTGACCTTGGGGTTGCAAATGTTGCTCTCAAAAAGGAGCTGGTGTGGTGTTGGTTGATGCTCTGACTGGTTGCATGGAACAGGTCAAAAGTTTTGGATCTGTCCTTAAATCTTCACCTCGGGAGATCGAGGCTGTGGAGAGGAACAGCAGAGAACTTCCAGAGGGAGGATCTGGGAACTGACAGCCTTGCTGTGGGTGGGGTTTCAATGGGAACATCCTCTCCAGAACTCTCCAAGACTTTTTCCCTTTTTAAAGGAAAAATTAAAGTGTACTGCAGCCACTGTGCCCTGTTTGAGGAGATGTAGTGCTTTGATTCAAATCCCTGGAAGTGTCCAAGGCCAAGTTGGAGGAGATTTGGGCATCCTGGGATGGTGGAAGGTGACCCTGCCCATGGCAGGGGGTGGGAACTGGGTGGTCTTTAAGTTCCTTCCAACCCAAACCATTGTTGTAAATCTGCATTTCTGTTGATTTATGAAACTGCTGATTTTGGTTTGTGTGAGACGAGACAATGGTTTGGTTTCGGTTCTTCCAATTATATCAGGAACAAACTATTAAAAAGAGGTTTGAACTCTTTTTTTAACCTTTTAGCCTGTTTTTTTAACCCTCCGAGGTGGGTTCTGTTTGCCTTTGTCGCTCTGCTGCGGGCTTCTGATTACGCCACAAAATGATCCCTCGGGAATTCTCAGCGGGGGTGGGACAACCACTTCTGTCCCTGGGTGTCCCAGGGAGTCTCCAGAGCCGAAGGAAGCGTGTTCAGGAGGACTTTGGGGGACACAAAATCTTTCATTCCCCCTTTGCTCCATGTGTCAGCGTGCTCTGGTACTGGGAAATTACTGCAAAAACTTAAAGCTTCAGCGATATTAAAGGTGGGAAAAATAACGTCTTTACTGTATTTCATAGTGGGGATTAAAGAAAAATCTGGCATTAACAGAGGAGCTAAATTTGTGGAGTAAATAGGGGAATTTTTTTTAATTCACTGATAAAATATTTGAGTTTGGGAGTGGTATGTACTAATCATTTTTTATTATTTTTAAAATACTGATTTCTAGAGATGTCTCTAGAGATGTGGTATTTGGCTTACAAGTGCAAGGCATAGTAAATGGCTTTTCAAATCTCTCTTCAGGTGCAGGTGCCTTTTTATGTGATGTGGAGAACTCAGAATAAAATCACAGATCCCTTCCAACTCAGAATGTTCTGGGAGAGAATATCCTGAGGTGGAAGGAACCCACCAGGATCATCGAGTCCAACTCCAGGGTTGTTATTATTATTATTATTATTATTATTACTATTACGTTGTTGTTGTTATGTTGTTATTATGTAGAGTAAGGAGTAAATCAAACACAAGTTTTGATACTTTAGACAACTTCAGGCTTTAGACAAGCTTCTTTGATATTTTAGAAACTTTAAGCTTTACTTTAGGCTTTAGACAACCTTCTCCCACCGCAAATGGGACGTTTTCAGTGGTTGTCTCTCGACCGGTTTTGATCAAAAACTTTGTGCCTTGCTCTGGAATTTATCAGTTTTTTTCCCTTCACCAGTGGACCAGCCAAACCTTTTCAGAGGTCAATATTTATTTAGCTGAGCTGCTTTCCAAAGGACTCAGGCTTATTATAACCTGTTTCCAGCTTGGTGCTCGCCACGTGTGTGGTCTGAGCAGCGACGGATTTTGGAAGGACTTGGGGTTGAGCTTTCAGGAATCCTTCATTTTTGTGGTGACTGAACTACTCAGGGTCACCTTGAGCACTTGAGCTCGCTTTTGTCCCCTGTTTTCCATCAGAAAACACTCTCTGCCTTTGGATTCCTCCAGCTGGAGGCGTGTTGGGGAGGGAGGTGACCCGTGGGTGAGTGGGACACCGGGAGCAAGGAGGAGATTTGTGTGACACGGGGTGAAAATGTCCTGCCTTTTTCAGACAGGGTGTTCTGTGCCACAGGGATTCTGCTCAGAGGCAAGAGTTTGGCCAAAAAAATATCAATTTCTCCAGGGTATTGTCTCTTCACTTGGAGGGGAGTAAAGGAAATTCCCTTTGGAACGCAGCCACATCCTCAGCCTGCCTTGTGCTGCTGGAGTGGGATTGACCCCGTGTTGCAGTAACACATCTCCCCTTTTAACCACTTGATGTTTAAAATTACTCTTTGCTCCCCAAAAAATTCCCATATTTTTTGCTCAGTGTCCATCCCAAAATGTCCAGCTGCTTCCTGCCCTGTGCAGACTCCACCAATGGGATGATTGTCCCGTTTCTTCCCTGTTTGGTGCCTGTTCCCCATCGTGCCTGGCCCTGGTTTTTTCTGGATAAAAAGGGAAATGTTTGTCCTACATAGGAATAAACCAAAAATCCAAGCAAGGAGTAACTGAGTAGTAACCTGGTGGTAGCTGAGCTACTCCTGTGTGGAACTGAGTGGAATTTGCTGCCATTAATTGCAACATCTTGATGTTGGAGATTAATTTCTTCTCCACTCTCCCTGCATTCCAAGCACTCTCCCGGAGGCAAGGGGACAACGGGAGCGATCCCGAGTGCCACCTGCCTTCCAGAGAAGCTTGGAATTCATCCCCATCGCTGGCTGGCAGTGTCCCTCCTCCGAGCAGCACAGCCTTGCCAGGGAGATCTCACAAATATGACAACATCCAGGAGACAAATGATCTCCATTCGGAGTTAATTTCTGTCTCCCAGCAGGCCTCTGCCGTGACCCTGCTGGGTTTGGAAGTGCTGCTGTTTGGTTAATCGAGGAATGTTTCGGGGATGGCTCTATCCCTGCTCTGCTGGTGCCAAGTTTGGCTTCCTCTGCTCCCTAAATGGGTTTATTCACAGGACAACGACTCCGCTGTCGTTAGCGCAGCAAAATAATGGATGGAACAACAGGCTCATTCCCTGCCATCCATAACTGCCTGGGAGGCCTCTCGGAGGTGGGCTGCAGGGAGCCATCTGCCTGGAAAGGGGAGATGGGGCTGTGGGGAAACCATGCCCCGGTTCCACCCGGGAAGGGAAGATCTATGGATCCATTTGCGGGGCGGGAGCCGCTCGCTCCGGCGCTGGCTGTTCCTGCTCATCCCTCATCTTGAGCTCGCCCATCGGGGCTTTCATTTCCTAATTTGTGCACAGGCACCCTGAGCTGCCCTTAAATTGGTCAGTTTGAACCCTGCTCGTGCCACAGAAGTAGCTGCAAAAACAACAAACCACCAGAATTAGTGAAATGATGGATTTTTTTAACCCTCCGCTTCCTTCGGCAGGACGAGAGACAATTCTCTTTCCCTGGTTTCCAGCTTGGGAAGCTCTGCGTGATTCCAGGGGTTTCCTAAAATTAAGATTTCTCTGGGGTGTTTTTGCCTCCTAGAATGGGATTTGGGGGGAAAAGGCTGTGTCGTGTTTTGGAAAGGTGGTTTCACCGCTGCTCTGGGCTTTGCTCCGACTCAAATCCCGAGTTCCCTCCATGTGGTTGTTAAACTGCTGAGGGGCTCATTGAGTTGTCTGTCCTCCTTGCCAGGAGCTCAGAGGAGTGGAAATGCCCATCCTGGGGAACTGGGAAGTGCCACCGAGTAATTTCTTGCTTCTTTGAGTTTAATTTGGCTTTTTGGATGAATGTTCAGGTGTTTGGGAAAGCCCTGGTGAAATCCCACGGCAGCAGAGTTGGGGTGGGAATGAAGGAAAGGTGCCCTTGATGTGGAATTCAGGGTTCACCTTTACACTGGTGTCCCCAGGACAAGGGGGAATGGCTTCAAACTGACAGAGAGTAGGTTTAGATGGGATATTGGGAAGGAATTGCTGGCTGGGAGGGGCTGGAATGGATTTCCCAGAGAAGCTGTGGCTGCCCCTGGATCCCTGGAAGTGTCTAAGACCAGGTTGGAGCAACCTGGGATAGTGGCAGATGTCCCTGAGGTGGGAACTGGATGGTCTTTAAGGTCCTTTCCAACCCAACCCATCCCATGATTCTGAGATATCTTGGAGTGTTCCTGAGCAGGTGACACTTTTCCAGGTAAACAAACAGTGCCGCTGCCTCCTGACACAGATATTTATCCCAGAGCTTGGGCCCCATCCGGACCTTGATTTTATGCTGAAAGGTGCTGGACAGAGCTCCGTGAGAGTTTTGGTTTTCTCCATCCCTCTTCATGTGACTCAGATGGTGAAAGTCGCCTTGGTGGTATCTGTGTCCCATCCGTGAGATTCCCTGCGAATCCTAAAATCCCACAGTCATTTAGGTTGGGAGAGCCCTCCAAGGTCATCCAGCCCACCCTGTGCCCTGGAAAACCTGGGGAAGAGCCACTTGTAGGAATATCTGGGGGAGGGGGGAATGTCAGGGCCGAGCTTTTGGAGCTCCCGTGGTACAGATTGTCCTGGAAATGAGTGGCTGTGCCTCCTTTTCCTTGCACAAATGTCTGTGGATTAATAAAGGGAGAGAGAGAGGCACTTTGAAGTGATAAACAGTTGTGGAGAGGGTGGATTAAAGGGGAAGAGCTAATGACTTTCCCTGTGTGTGGAACACATTAGAAGCAGCGGGAAGCTCCAGCTATTTTATCACCTCCCTAATGTCCCTGACAACATTCACTTTGGAGGGAGGGAGGAGTGAATGGATGGGAATCCATTTAGAGGAGTAAATTAAAATCCCTTAAAAAAATGCCTTTAATAACAGCCCTGGAGCTCGGCAGGATCAGAGATCCAGAGGAGCTGCTAAATTATCCAGTCCATCTCCCTGCCAAGGCGCTGATATTCCTTATGAGGCTGTTACTGCCGCATCATTCCAGGAGGATTTAAATGTCTCAAGTGCCAGAGCCTGGGATGGGAGAGGAAGATAAGGGCTGGAAGGTGGGACTGGCACAAACTTCCCCCCACCCCTTCCTCCGTGGGCAGGCAGGTTTTTCCTTCCCTGCTCATCTGCACTGCAACGGGAATAAATCCTTATCCGAGTGGTAACTTTCCTATTCTCTGCTTTTTAAGCTTGTGACAAGGGTCGGCTTGGGATCAAAGATGTGTGTTTGGTGGTTTGAAGGCGATGGAATTTTGAAGTTTGAAGGCTGTCTCCTCCGGTGGGTACTTCCAGGCTGTGATTTCCAGCTTGTTTTTGGAGGTGGGACCACCTTGGCAGGGAATTCTTGGTGGTTTTAGGGCTGCCCAGGGAAGTGGTGGAATCCCCATCCCTGGAAGTCTTCCAAAAACACGTGGATGTGGCACCTGAGGACGTGGTTGATGGTCGCACTCTGAGAGGTCTTTTCCAACCTTCACCTTAATGGTCCCGCTGAATCCAACCCTTTTTGTCCTGCTGGGAATCCCCTGGGCGCTGGCTAAGGGGTGGTGTGCTGGGAATTCCCGGTTTGCCCCGGGGAATTCGGGAGCTCTGAACAGTTACGGTGTATTTCGGGTGGACATTTTCGCTTTGCTGGCACTGGAGAGGAAAAATTCCACTGCTTTGAGATATTCCTGGGCCAGAGCTCCCGGGATGGGAAGGTGCTTTTGTTGGCTGGGGGTGGTTTTAAGCACAACTTGGGCACCAAGTTATTTAGAGCTCAAAATCAGAATAAATACGTGTCATGTGCAGCATAATCGGCCCTGGAAGTTCACCCGGTGATTTCTGCACCCAGCAATTTCTTCATCAAATCCCTAACTCCGGAATCTTTCAGGGCAGCACCTGATTTGGAGCCTCTCAGGGATGGGGGATCCAGCACCCCAAAGCTGCTCGTGTGGGTAATTACACGGATAAAAAACATGAAGCCCATTTGTGCTCTGCTCTGATACAGCTTCAGCTCCCGTCCACTTTGGATCTCTGCCTCAGAAGGCTGGGATAAAGGAAATCAGGAGCTTGGAAAGTATTCCAAAGTCATAGGTATTCAGGAGGTCACAAAGAAAAGGGGTTTTTTTTCCCTTTTTCTCTGCTTATTTCTGAAGAGGAGAAGTGTCACAACCATCAAATCCAATTCCTCTGTAGGACAGATCATGGAGTGGAGTGTTTCTCCTTGGAAAAAGTTTTCCACATGGAGTTATCTCCACATTATTCTGCCTTGCTAGTGGCCAGAGGACAGGGATATTGGGAAGGAATTCCTGGCTGGGAGGGTGGGAAGGCCCTGGCCCAGGTTTCCCAGAGAAGCTGTGGCTGCCCCTGGATCCCTGGAAGTGTCCAAGGGCAGGTTGGATCAACCTGGGATAGTGGGAGGTGTCCCTGCCCACGGAACTGGATAATCCTTAAGATCCCTTCCAACCCAAACCATTCCATGAAAACCTGAAGGTTTCTGTAGCCTTGACCTGTTGTTTTGAACTTTTGTGTTGAGAAATCATTGGGAACCAATTTCCTTATCCTAAAACTGCATTTTAAGGGACCTTTACAAACTCCCCTCCAGCTGCATTGTTCTGCCTCTCGTGCTCTCTCCTGCCATAAAGGAATTCATTCAGTCCTTTGAAAACCTTGCACAAGGCAATGATCCCAAAGGAATTATTGAAACAATATCTCCAGGTCTGCTGGAGTAAAAGCCCCACAGCTGGAGTGCAAATTCCACCTGCCCTGGAGCTGTTTTCCATCACCTGGAGCTCCAGCCCAGCTGAGAACCAGGAGCACGCCAAGGGATAAAAACAAATATTGGTGAAACACATCCAAGATAAAGCCCAAAAGTGGGGCTGCTCTGCTTCATCCTCCTCCCCCGGCAGCACCTGGTGGACAGGAGGGTGTAAGAAGGGATTTCTTTCTATTTTTAGCAGCCTGAGGACTCTTTTGAAAGCCCTCACCCCGATGTGCTGGTGGGGTAATGAGCCATCCCGCGTGGGGATTCAGCTGAGCCTCCTTGTTACTGTGGGGTGGTTTTTTTTTTTGCTTTAAAAGCCTCCACTGAAGTGCCTCACCACAAAATTATCCTTTGATCACATCCATTTGCTCTTAACGAATCCGGATGGGTCAGAGGCAACTGGGTCGTAACTCTGGGATAATCCGAGCGCTGGATCAGAGGATCCCTGGCCCTGCTAATGAATCCAGCTGGCCTGACAACACAGCGTCCCCAGAGGCTCGTGCAGATGTGTCAGGGCTGCTTTGGAAGAGGTTAAGATGGCCCAGAAAAATAGCCCTTATGTATCTGGCAGCACCTCCTTTCATATGGTAATTCCCCTTTTTTCCGCCCTCCTGGGTTTTATTTTTAATCATCCCAGTGGACTTTGTGTTTCCCTGAAATCCAAAGGGTTTATTCTGAAATCCAAAGGTTTCATTCAGACATCCAGGTATTGGCAGGATTTTCGTTTTGCAGGGAGAAGAAATAAGTGGGAGAAGCCACGTGGAAACCAGCAATGCCTTCTCTTTTTAACAGGAGAGTTGTGGATTGTTAAGTTGTTACGTGAAGTTGTGGATTTTTAAATTGTTTTTTTTTTTTTTCAAATGTCGAGTTCTGTAAAGAAACTGAGACGAGCTGGATCAGGACCAGGTTTGATTCCCCTTTGTGTGGTTGCACATCCAGCCCAAGAGGTTTGTTGTCACATGAGGGTCCTGGAAGGACAAAACCTTCTCCTGATAAGCTCCAAGAGATCAATTGATATCACAGATGTGCTGAAAGCCCCACCCGCCCCTCACCAGTGAAATCCCAGTGGAAAAGGAAAACTCTGATTGTTCACACAAAGAGGAGAGAAATTGCTTTTGTCTTCCGTGTTTTACATGAACTAGGAGGGATTTTTCTATCTTTTTTTTTTATTATTCCCTGTGTATAAATGTGAACTTTTAACTCCTCAGGATCAGTCTCCAGTAGGAGACTTGGACTGAAGCCACGCAGCAAACTTCAGTTATTTTCCATTTTTACACTTGGAGATGATCTCATGGCTCAGGTCAGCAGGTGGGAGAGTCACCTTTTCCTCTGCTGACACAAACAGCATCCATGGGAGCATCTTGGAGCCATCTGGGTGCAAAGGGAAGCCCCTGGTGCTGATTAAAGGTTGAAGAGGAGCAGCTTCTCAACCAGCCCAAATGCAGGGAAGGCCTGACTGTGTCCAGTGGATCTGATGGATCTGATTTCCCCGAATTAGTGTAGTTTTCACACATTTATCAGCTCAGCATTCATGGACTTGACTTTACTCTCAAGCCAGATCAGTCTCCCCTTGTGCCCCCTGAAGTGAGACCCCTCTGCAGAGCTGCCTCCAGCCCTGGGAGCAGCAGCAGGAGGACGTGGAGCTGCTGGAGAGAGTCCAGAGGAGGCCCCGGAGCTGCTCCCAGGGCTGGAGCCCCTCTGCTCTGGAGCCAGACTGGGAGAGCTGGGGGGGTTCACCTGGAGAAGAGAAGGCTCCAGGGAGACCTGAGAGCCCCTTGCAAGGCCTAAAGGGGCTCCAGGAGAGCTGGAGAGGGACTGGGGACGAGGGAGGGAGGGACAGGACACAGGGAATGGCTTCCCAGTGCCAGAGGGCAGGGAGAGATGGGATATTGGGAAGGAATTGCTGGCTGGGAGGGTGGGGAGGGGCTGGAATGGAATTCCCAGAGAGGCTGTGGCTGCCCCTGGATCCCTGGAAGTGTCCAAGTCCAGGTTGCTTAGAGTCCCAACCAATCTCGGGTAGTGGAAGGTGTCCCTGCTTGGAACGAGATGATCTCTGCATCTCTTCCAACCCAAACCATTCCATGATTTTAGTGGGATTTGGGCAGACTCTTAAAATGCTGCTTTTGCCCTCTCTGGGCACACCAGGCAGGGCCAGCAAGGAGCCTGGGAGACGTTGGAATCCTGGAGTTAATGATCCGTGCTCGGAGCCCCTGGGTGTGAAATCAGCACCCGTGGCTGCCATAGCCCCTCCACTCTGCTCTGGGCTCCTGGTGACATCTCCAGCCTACAAGTCCTTTAGGGTTGGTTGTTCTCCTCTGTGCACGTCAAGCCCAGGGTGAGACTTAATATTTATTAAAAAATTTTTGAATATTTATTTATTCTTTAGTAACAGGAAAAGATCCATAAACAGGAGCATCCGAGCAGCAGCTACTCCAGACTGTATTTTAGCTGGGACAAATTGTTGCTGATTACAGTATGAAAGATGGGTTAATTCCTGTGATTTGCTTGATAAGATACAAGAGGAACCAAAGAGAAGTGGGGTTTTTCCTCCAAGTGCAGTTGTGAGCCAGTGACGGATCAGGAGCCCCTTAGGCCGGGCCTAAACCTTCCCTGAACCCCGCCTTGCGGAGGAGTGGGGTGTGCCCTGACTGAGGAGGAGGGTGGCTGATGCTTCTTTTCCAAAATCAAGGACAGACAGAGGAGCAGAATCAATTCCTGTCACTCAGGGGTTGCCCTGGAGGAGCAGGATTGTGGATCAGGGCGATGCTGCCACTCTTTAATCTGGGAATCAAGAGAGGGACGGAAGTTGGGCTTGTGGAGATGTGGCAGAGAGGATGGTTGGGGGGTTGATGGGATTTTGCTCTGCAAACTGAGTCACTGAGTCCTCTTCATGCCCTGGTTGACAGAGAAAGGGGTAAATTCAGCCTTCAAGTCCTTGGGATCCCTCCCGTGTAATTTGAGTCCAGGATTTCTCAATCCAGGCCTCCCAAATGTTTCCATCTCTGCCACAATTCAGGAATAACCCTTCAGTCTACCATAAAGACTATTAATAATTCAATTTTTATCAGCCTGGGACTCTGACAACCTTCCCTCTGCCTTGTTTGCGGCAGCCAAATTAAATACAACCTGCGACGTTCTAAACACAAACTGGGACAAGTCACCTTGGGGTGCCTCGGTAATCCCAGAATTCCTATGGAGCTGTTTAAATCTGGGACAGTATCAGATATATGGTACCTCCTTCTGTCCAAACCTGCTCATCTGGGGTCTTAGTGCCCTGCTCTGTCCGACAAGGCGGTGATCAAAGGTTGGATTCCCTGATCTTGGAGGTCTTTTCCAGCCTCAGCGATTCTGGGATCTGTGGGATGTGGAGCAGCAGTTCGGGCTCTGTGTGTGCCTCGTTCCTCTAAAAATCACACAGTTTTTCATTCTGAGGCTTCCTCTGCTGCAGGAAAGGCCTGGTGAACTTTGCAGGGCCTCAGCAAGTAGCTCAGAAATCCAAACATTCAGACCCGACCTTCAAACCCTTCTTCTTCTTCTCCTCTTGGTTTCTCCCTTTTCCTCATTTATTCTGCTTCCCGTCTGTCCACGGCAGGGCTGCCCCAGCAGCTCTCTTTGCATCTGGGACAACAATTAGCAAAGCTTGAGGAGGCTGAAATTAAGACACACAGAACTGCTGCTCATGCCTGGGCTTCTCTTCCCTTTTCCAGAGCACGGTGATCGTGGAGAAGACGGTGCAGGACCTGATGAACCTGATGCACGACCTGAGCGCGTACTCGGATCAGTTCCTCAACATGGTGTGTGTGAAGCTCCAGGAGTACAAGGACACCTGCACCCTGGCCTACAGGTACCAAGGCTTGGAGAGCAGGTCATGGTGGAGGTGCTGCTCCTGGGGGGTTGTTACTCTGCCATGGGAAGGCAGGAGTCGCTTCTGGAATCGTCTCTGCCGGGACGGTCACGGAGCTTTCTTTCCAGGTGGGGGAAAAAAGCTGAAATAATGATCCCATGGAGGGTCTTGGCTTTATCCACATCACACTGTGGTTTAGGCTCTTGGAATGTGGATGATGGTGGTGGTAGAGCTTGGAAACTAGTCCTGCTCTTCCCTTAATCGGCTTCCAGGGCCTAAAGGGGCTCCAGGAGAGCTGGAGAGGGACTTGGGACAAGGGATGGAGGGACAGGACACAGGGAATGGCTTCAAACTGACAGAGAGAAGGAATAGTAGAGATTGGGAAGGAATTGCTGGCTGGGAGGGTGGGGAGGGGCTGGAATGGATTTCCCAGAGCATCTGTGGCTGCCCCTGGATCCCTGGGAGTGTCCAAGGCCAGGCTGGAGCAACCTGGGATAGTGGGAGGTGTCGAGGTTGGAACTGGATGGTCTTGAAGGTCCTTTCCAACCCAAAGCACTCTGTGACTCTGTGATAGAAGGTCACCTCAGGTTGCAAACTGAGAGTATAAAGTGCCATCTTTAAACCAAACAGCTGTTTGTAGCTGTTGCTCTCTTGTGAAGCAAATCAGATTCTTCATCTGAGCATTTGCAAGGGATTCAGCTAAATCTGAATTAATTAGGTTGAGATCTGGGTACTCGGATCTCTTGGCAACTGTAGGAATTTCAGTGTGAGAAGAAATGGTCTTGAGTTACACCGGGGAAGGTTTAGATTGGATAATTAGGGGAAAATTTCTTCCCTGAAAGGGCGGTCAGGCATTGGAAGGGGCTGCCCAGGGCAGGGGTGGAGTCCCCACCCCTGCAGGGATTTAAAAGCCGTGTGGATGTGGCACTTGGGGACATGGGGCAGTGGTGGCCTGGGCAGTGCTGGGGGAGCGGGTGGCCTCCGTGATCTTGGAGGACTTTTCCAACTGTAACATTTCGAGGATTCTGTGATTTGATAACCCTATAAAATTCACACACAACTGAGTTTCGTGAAACCTTCCCAAAACAATTCTGTAAATTTACTCTTTCAAGAGGGGGCATCAAATGCTCCCTCCTTGCTCATCAGCACTTTTGGGATGATCCATCTCAAACTTCTTCCCCAACCAGGGAGTGGGAGCCAAAAGCAACGTGATCCCACTGGACACGGGGCTGTTTGGTTTAAGCCCTTTGGGTATTTGATTTATCAGAGTTTTCCTGTGTCACTATCAATAAATAACTCCTTCTCTGTCCATCCCAGTATTCCAGCTGCAAAATGGCCCTCCCTGGAGAGGAGCACCGGGATCATGCAGGGATAAATAGTGGCATTGAAAGCCCCTGAACGTGGGCTGTAATTGCTGCTGTCCATAATCCCCTTCATGGCTAATTGGGGCTTGCTCGTGGCAGGGGGAAGCTGAAAAAGCCCCCTTGTGTTTCCTGAGCAAGGAATTATTTCCCATTGCCTGATTTCATTCAGGAAAAGCTTCATCTGCTGAGCAGCTCGTTATTATTATTAACAACACCCACAGCAGCAGAGAGCAGGGGCTAAACTTCGCCTGAGCTCCCGCAGGAATTGCTCCCTGCTCGTGGGCCATTGTCCAAAACGTTCCTTTTTTTTATAGGAAACTTCACTGCCTGGAGCCAGACAATGGATGTGATTTGTTTGGCTTGAACTTCAAGGTGCTTCCTTCCTTCCTTGTTTTTTTTTTTCTCCTTTTTGCTGGTGCCATTCCTGGCTTTGGCACCTGCTGAGGAGTAATTAGGCCAGGCCTAATTTGGTGATACCCTGATTAGAGCGGGAGGAGGAGAAACAGGAAATGTTCTCGTTTTTGCTGCTGGCAAATGAGGGCCTGAAATAGAAATAGAAATCCATATCCATTTCAAATGATGCGGAGGAGCAGAGCAGCTCCCAGGTTTTCCCGGGCAGTTCCATCCGCAGGGATGTTGTGCCCTCTGCAGGGATCTCAGATCCCTGCGGCTCCAGGGAGCCTTGCCCTTTGCTCCAGGGTTTTCCTTGGAGCTGAGGTGGGTCAATCTCAAAACTTAGTGGAGGAAGGGTTATTTTTAGCCGCTTAAAATCAGGATAAATTGATTTATTGGAGCAGGGAATTGATCTCCCGGAGCAAGGGAGCGTCTGTTCTTGGGATGGCAGGACAGTGGGAATTTGGGAAGCCAGGGGATGTAAGATTTGCACGTGGCATTGGTTCCTTCCCCTTGGGTTTCTTCAAGGGGAATATGGACAAAAATGGGGGAAATACGTTCAAGGAGAGATTCCTCAAAGGGAGATTTTCCTGGGAGTTCTTTGTGGAGAAGCTCGGGAAGGACTGGAAGGAACAACATCAGGAAAGGCACAGCTGGGATTGTCCGTGTCTGAGTTCCATTTGGCTCCTATTCCTTAGGGATTACAAAAAGAGAAACCCAGCAGGGCTGGATAGGAATGGCTTGGACATTTATCTAAGTAGCAACCACGGGATTTCAGGTTTTAATTGATGAGGAATTTCAGAAGTGTGTCCGAATTCCAATTGCAGTGTGACACAAACTGTTGACAAATGTTTTCCAGCTAATTTATAAGAGGGGCTGGGGATGAAAATGCACATTAAAATGGGAGGTGGAGCCCCAGAACCTCCTGCTGTGCTGGCAGTGCTTTTCTTCAGCCTTGTCCAGCCCCCACCCTTCAGCAAATTCCCGTGAATCTGGCTCTCCTTGTGGTATAAAACCAGGTTTATGAGGCTTTGGGAAGCACTGAAAGGCCACACAAGGTGTCACAGGGACAGGGAGAACCCTGACCAGTTCACAGTTGCTTCTTCAGCTTTTCCAACACTCTCCTCAGCCAACTTTGAGTGCTGAAATACATCTTTTCCCATGTCTTTTTGCAGGAACTGGCCGATATTTAGTTATTTTGTTGTCAGCTTTAGGCTCTACCCTGTGTGTCCACCCTCATCTTCATCCCCTCACCCTTGAGCAACCATCATCTTGCACATTATCATGTTTGAAGGCTCTGAGTAAAGGCATCACTCACCCAAACGGGCCTTTTTTAGCCTCTGAAAAGAGATGGATGTCACCAAAAAGTGGTTCATCCAATTTAAAAGTGACTAAACCCTCTGGAGGCGCTCAGCTCTCTCCATCAGCTTGTGGTGACCAAGCTGGACTCAGCCTAAAATTGTGCAGTGGGAAATAACTGGGCCTGGATCTCTCAAAATGGGGAAGAAAAAATAAGGAGAAAAGGAAATCTTTCCTGCTTTCCAGCCAGGCAAGATAAATCTAACCCTCCCTCTTTTTTTTTATTGATAAGGAAACAAGGAGCAGATTAATTCATCCAAAATGTGGGGTCTGTGGGCAGACAGGATTTCTTGATTCCCCCAGGGAATGCTCTTAGCACTCATTTTGCTGCTTCTTATTGGCATCTTACCCTCCTTGCTTTAAATTCTGGGGGCTTAAGTTGTGGTTTTGGTGCTTTTTGGGGGCAGGATTTGTCTCTCTCAGGCTTGGAGGTACCTGGCTGGGATTTCTGACCCTGAGCAGCACGAGCAGAGCTCAGCATGGAAACATCACTTTGGCTGTGGGAAGAGAAGGAAATCGTTCCAAATTATTCGGCACCACATTTGGCACCGGGCAACAGAGGCCAGTCAACCCCTGTGGCTCCCAGATGATTCCCAAGGAACAGCCACCCCCCCCCCTGCAGTGTTCAGGGACGTTCCCATCCCTCTAGCTCCAAGGAAAATCTGGGATTGTCCCCAGCAGCAGATGATTTGTGGATTCAGCCCAGTGAGCTGTGGAGGGGTGAACCCTCCTGGCTCCTGTGGAAGCTGTGGGACACCTATTCCCTGCCCGCTCCCAAATGGCATTTTCCTTGGCCCAGTGAGCTGGGAATAGGTGAGGTGACGATGTCACTGGTTAAGCAGGTGACCCTGCATTGGGTCTGGCTGGGATGGAGTTAATTTTCTCCACGGATGTGTGTTTGGAGCTGGAAAAGTGCTGGTAACACACCAGTGTTTTGGCCACAACCACCTCTCCAACATTCCCCCTCCCCAGCAGGCAGGATTTTGGGAGGGGACACAGCTGGCCCAAGCTGATATTCCGAAATATATGTCTGTCCCACAATAACAGCTCGAGCCATGAGGTTTTTCCATCTTCTTTTCCCCCCTCCTCTGTTCTGCTGAGTGATGGGAGCCCCTGGATCCAGCCAGGGAGAACCCAGCACTCCTCACTGAAACAGCAGGAATAACGACCGAGGAGTTTGGGAGGAGGAGGAGGAGGTGGGTGTTTGAAAGGAAGCATTTTGAGCCGTTGTAAAACATCCCATCCTGCCTTGGCATAATTTGCTCCAAGACCTGAACTAGACTGACAGTGATGGAAGTTACGGTGGTGGAAAACTGGCTGAGATGCTGGAAGGAAAAGGTGTGGGAAAAGGAGGCTGGAACTGAGGGGGAAAGCCAGGTGTCTGATGGAGATTGGGGATGTACCACCCTATTTAACATCTCCTTAATGAGGGGGGGGGTTGGAGGAAAACCAGCCTGCCAATAAAAACTAGGAGGTGTTGCAGCCGTGGGAGAGGATGGGGATATAATTCCCAGGGACACACGTGGTGCTGGCAGTGTCCGTGCTGGGACATGTTAATTGGATTACTTCGAAGCTCCCTGTTGATTTCAATGGAGAATTTGGCTGTGAGGGCTCCATGGACCTTGCCATGAGGATTCCCCATCCCTGGAAGTGTCCAAAGCCAGGTTGGAGCAATCTGGGATAGTGGAAGGTGTCCCTGCCCATGGCAGGGGGTGGGAATGGAAGATCTTGAATGTCCCTTCCACCACAAACCATTCCATGATTCTGTGGACCCATGAGAACCACGTCACCAGAGGGTGAGAAAAGTGGGAACCACGTGGATTAGACCCTTGGAAAACTCTCTTAGAAAAGCAAGGACTCCAAGCTGAGTTTGCAACTTGTTGCAGCAGCCAAACATCCTCCCCCAACGCTGACTCCACAAAGCAACGGGAATTTTGAGGACAGCAGATAATGAGGATCCTAAAACACAGAGGAGGTTCTGTCCTCCCTATAACTCCATCAGGAGACTCCCCAAAATGACTTGGAGTCATAGACAACTGAGGCTGTAACTAATTGAGGAGAGCAAACAGTGGGAGTGGTGAGGCC
Organism: Cephalopterus ornatus; assembly: GCA_013396775.1. NCBI lineage: Eukaryota > Metazoa > Chordata > Aves > Passeriformes > Cotingidae > Cephalopterus > Cephalopterus ornatus. The sequence goes on along the minus strand of VZRE01005978.1, from coordinate 72,455 downwards.
TGAAGCTACAAAGGGAGATCTCAGGGAGCAACGGGATGGAATTGAGTCAAATAAAGCACAATAAAGCACAGTATCAGGAGGGTTTTATTTTTTTTAATCCGAGAGTTAGATTTGTTCAAGTGTGAAATAGCCTCCCAAGGGAAGGGAACTATTCCTTCAGTCATTTCAATGTGGAGAGGACAAAGTACTGACTTACCCAATGGAACAGTTGCCCTGCCTTGGCAGAGAAATGGCCAGATATCATCAAATTCAGATTTTCCATCTCAGATGTCAGAGATGCTGGTGGAGGGCTTTTATCACCCCGCTCTGTTATCACTGAGGTGAAAAAAAGAAAAAAAAAAAAGAAAAAGAGACCTTTTTTTTTTCCTAAGTGGAAAAACACCAAGTTCCTGAAAGGAGCAGAAGGCCAAGTGCAAATGTTGCCACTGAGGTCTTGTGTGGCTGGCAACAAAATTCACTCTTTTGTCTGTGACAGATTGAACATGAAACTTGAAGAGAAGGAGAATTTATGTGTAAGTGCAGGAGACAAATTCACTGTCACCGGCCCTGTGTGGTTCCTGAGCAGGGGCTGTTTTCTTGGAGAAGGGAGTGATGGATGGGAAAGGAGTTGATCTGCTCTGTTCCAGGTAGATCAGTGTTAGCTCCTGTCTCAAAGCCTTTTCCCACTGTTTTCCTTTTCAAAGTCATGTGGCTGCCCCATCCCTGGAAGTGTCTGAGGCCAGGTTGGGGCTTGGAGCAACCTGGAATTGTGGAAAGTGTCCCTGCCCATGGCAGGGGGGTGGAGATAAGGTTCTAAAAGTCCATAATTGACTCCTCCAAATGCAGCATCCCGTTTGTCTCCTCAAATTGCCACTCAGGAATTCAGGTGAGTTCCACTGCCAAAAATATTAAGCAGGGAAAGCCTTCCTAACCGGAATATGCTGTGATCTCTGTTTCACACGTGTGATTTAGCTGAAATCTCAGTTATCAAATGTTTTGGATGACTGGAAAGAAGGTCCTGGATGCTTCACTTCCCTTCACTGCTCCAGGCCTGGTCCCCAAGGCTGGACCAGCTGCTGTGTGGATTCCACCAGGAGTCCCTGGGCAGGTTTCCACGTTTGGGAGTATCCCAACACATCAGTAGTGGCTGGTGAGCTCAGTTGGGATTGCAGGGAACAAACAGGCCTTGGAGACACGGAATGACACCTCCTCCAGTTGTGTCAAACATCACAAGTTGAATGATTTGAAGGCTGGGGAGAGCCTGCCCCTTTTTCCCTTAAAGGGCTCTCTCAAAGTGCCCCAAGAGTTCCGAGTTTTAAGAGAGTTTTATCTCCACCCCACCCCTGTTGTCTCACCCTCCACACGAGCTCCTGGTGGAATTCCACCTCGGATGCCTTCCTTGCTGCCCAGTTTATGTGTGAGAGGGGGTTTAATGAATTAAACTGAAGCCCAGCTTGCCTGGCACTGGTGTGTTTGGTGCTGTTTTCCCCCAGGACCATCGTGCAGTCGGACGAGAAGCTGGTGATCAGCGCGTCCTGGGCCAAGGACGATGATATCAGCAGGCTCCTGAAATCCCTGCCCAACTGGAGCAACATGGCCCAGCCCAAGCAGCTGAGACCCAAGAGGGAGGAGGAGGAAGACTTCATAAGGTAAAATATATTTGGAAGCCAGGGAAGGGTTTAGAGGAGAGCAGAGCACTTCCCACTGGAAATAAAGGATTTATGGGGTTTTCGTGTCCCCAGGCGTGAGAAAAATCGTGGAATCATTTAGAAAATGGAAAGGATTTTAAGATCATCGAGTCCAAATGTTTCCCCAGCACTGCCAAGGCCACCACTGACCCTCGTCCCCAAGTGCCACACCCACATGGATTTTAAATCCCTCCAGGAATGGTGATTCCACCACTGCCCTGGGCAGCTGTGCCGGACAGACCTTTCGAGGAAGAAATTTTCCCTAATATCCAACCTAAACGTCTCCTGGTGTAGTTTCTGCTCACTCTGTTGTTCAGACAAGGCTATTTGAGGGATCAGGTCTGTGATCCCAGTCAGGGAGGTGGCTGGGATTGGAGAAGGAAAGAAAGGATTGGTTTTAATTTAAGTCTGTGACCTAATGGAGGGGCCAACTGGTTGTACTGGGCAGAAACTCCCAAAACTGGTGTTGCCAAAGGTGTTTTCCACTGGAGCTGTGATCTGGTGGTGTTTCTCCTCCACCCCAACCCCAAATGAAAAATCCAATCAAATCAATCAAAGGAAAAATGAAATGAATCAAATGAAAAAAGAAATGAGTCAAATGAAGAATTCTGGCACCTCCAGAGGGAATTCTTTCAGGGGCAACTTGTTGTCTCCAAAGCAGATTGTTTCTACCTCTCCAGGCAAGTGAAAGCTTCGAGGAGGTAGATTGTGCCTTTCCCTGCGCGCTGGGAATGGCTCAGGCTCCGAATTGCTGAAGGAGCAGCTCCTCTGTGATTCCAGGGAGTCAGAAAAGCCTGGCTGCACATTCCCATGACTGTTCAGCCCTTCCTTGATTGGCATTTGGCTGGGAAACTGGAGTAGCGAGTGAAGCTGTTGGAAGTAACACGTGTGATGTGCCCAGACTGGCGTTTTCCGTGTTCCCTGAGCGGGAGCTCAGCAAGCTGGGATGATGCAGCCTGGAGAGAGCAGGGAATCTGTCTAGTCACGGGAATGTTTGCTCATCCTGCAGCAGGGATGAGCGGCTTGGCCAGGCTTTTAAAAGATCTCCTGTGGGAAAGGGAGCATGCAGAGCTGTCCCTGAGCTGGGATTCATCGATTCAATCCTCATCTCCACCTTTGCCTTTGAATTAATCCTTAATTTCCTCGCTCGGGAAGGTGCTGGGATGCCCCTCCTGGCTTTTACTGTGATTTCCATGCCATCAGCATGGAATACCGGAGCTCCTATGGATGCAGTGGGACTACTGGCTGAGTGCAAGTTCCTGGGGAGGCTAAATCAGACGGCCAAGCTCAATCTGATGCCAACAGTGCCAACATTTTGATCCTAAAATCCATTTTATTCCAGTATTTTCAGTTTACCATTGAAGTATTTACTGACATTGTATCAGAGGAGTCAGAGTGGGAAGTCTCTTAAGTCACACATGTTAAATTTACTGGGAAAAGCTCCTGTTCTGTGTCTTTTCCAGCCTGGACAGTAGGACAGAGATGTTTTCTCAGGATCTGTTTGCACGGAGCATCATCCACTGGATGGAACTGGGAAGGCCCAGTTCCTCTGAGTGCCTTGTGAATGCTCCTGGAGGATTAATTTAAATTCTCTCCCAGTACCTTTAAGGGGCTTGGAAAAGGAGGGAGAGGGATTTTTATATGGGAAGAGAGTGCCAGGACAAGGGGAATGTCTTCCCACTGCCAGAGGGAGGGTTAGGTGGGATATTGGGAAGGAATTGCTGGCTGGGAGGGTGGGGAGGGGCTGGAATGGATTTCCCAGGGAAGCTGTGGATGCCCCTGGATCCCTGGAAGTGTCCAAGGCCTGGTTGGAGCAACCTGGGACAGTGGAAGGTGTCCCTGCCCATGGGGACTGGATGATCTTTCAGATCCCTTCCAACCCAAACCATTCCATGATTCCATGACCTCTTTGGATGTGCTGGCTCTGTCTTAGATACTCCCTTACACATCCCGTACAACAAGGATTTGCTGTGAAAATATGGGAACCAAAGGCACAGAGATGCTGTTTTAATGCAGATATTCAAAAGAGCAGAGTTCAGATTGAATATTCAATCCATTTGAGGTTTTTTTATATCCTTTTCCCTTTAACTATTCAGCCTTGGAGATTTAATACGGACAAAGAGAGGCAAGTAGTGAACATTCCCTCAAACAGGCACCCAGAAATTTGCTCCGGGGTGATGTTTGCCACCAGCAGGTTGAAATTCAGATTACAGAAATCCACCAGAGCTCTTGAAAGGTGTCTCCTAAAAGGGGAATTCCTTGCTGGAGGCGGTATCTGTTCCAGGGCTCAGTTTGTGTGATGGACTGAACTGCGGTTCCCGAGGTTTGGATTCAAGAAAACAGATTTGCTGCTCTTCGGATCCAGATTTCAGAGCAAGGGGCAGAATCTCATTGATCCCAACAACATTTTCGCTTCCCATACAGGCCCTTATTTATGTTCTTGCCAGGAGCAAACCAGGAAGTACACCTGCTCTTATTATATTTTTTTGTATTTATTATAATTCCCCAGGCTGACTGAAAGCTCTGGGTTATTCATGCACAGGCTTTATCCATCCAAAGCAGTGCCAAAATCTGTTCTCTTTGCCTGTGGGAGGTGTTTATAATCGTGGTTTTGGGCAGTGGCTCCAGATTTAACAGCCCTCAAATGGTGCCTCCCAAAAAAGTGCTCTTTCGACAGCGTTTTGTGGTGGAAAGCTGTGATAATGAAGGGAGAAATGCTCCAAATATTGAATTTCTTGGTTTCGGAGCGATCGATGCAGTTGGGATTTGGTGGTCGGAGTCAGCAGGAGTGGTTTGGTTGGAGGGGAAAAGCAGATGTGGCACCTGGGGACATGGTCAGTGGTGGCCTTGGGGAGTGGTTGGACTTGATGATCTCAGGGGGTTTTTCCCACCTAAACCATTCTGTGATCTCTGGAATGTCCTTCTGCTCCATGGGAACAGATCACAGAGTGACAGAATGGTTTGGAAGGGACCTCAAAGGCCATCTCCTTCCCTGGGCAGGGACACAAACGGGGATATTTGAGTGTTTGAGATGCGTAGAACCAAGTGGGACATTCCACGTGTGCTGCAGAAGTCCACACGTAACATGTCTGACTTATAAAAATGACCGTGTTTTACCATAAAAATGCATATTCTAGCCCATTTTTGTCCTTGTCCACCCAAAACAATGTTGTGTTCACCCCCAAACACCCATGTGGGGTCTGGAGGAGTCGCTCAAGTGTCCTCACACCCCAAAGTTTTGGAGCATCTTGTGGCTGCATAAGAAGTGCCCAAGGGAAACTTTTGAAGGGCTTTCCTGATGGAAATGATCGGAGATATTTCCAGCAGCCAAAAGAGATCAAAGCCCTTGTAGATGTGGTGCTGAGGGACGTGGCTCAGTGGTGGCCTGGCCAGTGCTGGGGGATGATTGGACTTGATGATCTTAGAGGGCTTTTCCAACCTTAATTAAACCACAATTTGATGAAAATTATCCCCATCTTACGGAGAGGAAGAACAGCTGAAGTGCCACTGCCATAATCCACTGACTTTGGAGGTGTTCCTGTGTCTCAGCTGTTGGAGAGATCCAACGGATAAGATTCCTCCCAAATCCAAGCAGGATGCAGCCGAAGGCAGCCTGGTTTTTTTTTCCCACCAAGCAGAAGAAACTCCTCAAAGAGATATTTTTTAAGGAAGGCTCTTTTAATTTTTTTTGCCTTTCATGAATACCGCTGAGCAACTTAAAACCATTTCCAGGGTTGGGTGGGGTTTTTTTGTGTTTTAGTTTTTCTTGGGTTTTTTTTATTCTCCTCAAGTGACAGCGAAGTCCCACAAACCCAGGGGAGGTGCTGGCAATAAAAGTGCTCTGATGGGATATAAAGTGCCACTGATGGGGTTGTTTTGCTGCAGTTATTATGCTCAGCAGCAATATTCCTCATTGTAAGCTCATAAAAGAGCTAATGACAGGACGTGGAGATCCGCTGGATGAAGTTGGAATGCAAATTCCCGACAAAAAGAGCAACTAAGGATGGGCAGAGCGTTCCGAGGACCAGGGTAAATGTGCCATCACCCGGAGCCTTGCCGGGAAATGCACTTGGTTTCATCTGGGAGCTGCTGGAATTTGATGCAGGAGCCACGTCCTGATTTTTTTTCCCCACCCTGATGACACCCCAAAAATCATGTGGAGTCTCCTCTTTCACCTGCAAGAAGCGACTGTGGAATATTTGCCATGGGAATATTGCTGGGGCATAAGCAGAGACACTCTTCAGGGAGACAAGGATTGGAAAAAGAGACAAGGATTGGGAAAGCTAAATGTGGATGTGAAAGGTGGGATGTGACAGCGGAGAGAGCAGTTGCACACACTGAGAGAACTTTTTCCGGCATTTTTGGGGTAAATACAAATAAATGTTTGTCCTGGCCATCATTTTTCACCAGGTGCTCTCTCCATGCAAGTGGAATAATTCATGGACTGATATTCCAGTTGATTTGTTTGTCATTTTTTCATGATAAACCATCAGATTTCACAGGGAATCTTTTAATGGATTGGTGTGTGGAATAAAAGAAGGTGAATCGGGGATTGGAAGAGCTGATTTCCAGGGAAAGGTGGGAAGTGCTCTGTGCTATTTATAGATATCCTGGGGAGACACGGAAAGCACACACGTGTCTCAACAAGGTGTCGGTGCTGGGGTGGAGGGATGAGGTGTGGGAATTGGTGGGGATGAAGTTTGGAACAGGAACAAGGTGAAATGCAGAGATTTTTAGTGAAGGGAGGACAGAAAAAAACCTCCCTGGGACGGAGGGGTCGTTCCCTGTAACATTCCCGAGACCCCCTCAGGCTGGAGCAGTCCCACACGGGCTGGTTTGACCTTCACCTCCCTGTCCCGTGCTGCTGCGTCCCTGAGGGTGGCTTTGCTTTGCTTTTTCAGGGCTGCTTTTGGCAAAGAATCCGAAGTCCTCATTGGCAACCTGGGCGACAAACTGATCCCTCAGCAGGAGATCCTGCGCGACGTCAGCGACCTCAAGGCCTTGGCCAACATGCACGAGAGCCTGGAGTGGCTGGCAGGGCGCACCAAGGCAGCTTTCTCCAGCCTCTCCACCTCCCAGAGTAAGTGTCTCCCGTGGGAGAGCCTTTGTCTTGGAGCTGGAGCGGCAGAAATGTGAAATTTCGGCCATTTTGGGTCGTTTTTTGTTGCTGGTTCCGGAGCGGGTTCATGTCAGAGGGAAGCGGGAGGAGAAGCAGCTTCATGCCTTTCTTCCTCGTGGGTGCTGTGCTGGGACATCTGCACTGGAGGGTGACAGGAGCAGCACTTCCAGCTCTCAGAGGTCTTTCCACAGAGATCTCAAAGGTCTTTCCACAAAGGCCACCAAGGTCTTTCCAGCTCTCAGAGGTCTTTCCACAGAGACCACAAAGATCTTTCCATCTCTCTCTCAAAGGTCTTTCCACAAAGACCTCGAAGATCTTTCCATTTCTCTCTCAAAGGTCTTTCCACAAAGATCACAAAGATCTTTCCAGCTCTCAAAGGTCTTTCCACAGAGACCTCAAAGGTCTTTCCACAAAGACCTCAAAGATCTTTCCATCTCTCCCTCAAAGGTCTTTCTACAAAGATCACAAAGGTCTTTCCAGCTCTCAGAGGTCTTTCCACAAGGACCACCAAGGTCTTTCCAGCTCTCAAAAGTCTTTCCAACTCTCAGAGGTCTTTCCACAAAGACCTCAAAGGTCTTTTCAGCTCTTGAAGGCCTTTCCACGAAGACCACCAAGGTCCTTCCAGCTCTCCAAGGCCTTTCCACACTTGAGCTCCTCAGCAGTCCCTGCTGCTGACACTGCACAAGGTGCCAGGGCAGGTCCCACTTCCTTTAAAGCATGAAATATTTAAAAACAGATGTGTGTCATAAATTCAGGAGAGCAGCTGGGCAGGCTTTCCCGAGGAACACCCACCCCAAGGAGGGTGGCACTGATGCTCACCCAGCCAAGATGTTCCCAAGAGCTGTTCCCTGTCACAGGACGGCCATGGGAAGGTGGCGTTTGTTGGAGCATTTCCTGCTGCCCAGGAGCCCTGGAATAAAATATTGGGTTGTTTTACAAATATGACACATCTCCTGCTGTCTAGGGGTTGTAATAATGCAGCTGCCTCGGGTGTGGAAGAAAACATCTGAGGAGCAGAGGAGAAAAAACATGGCATCAAAATTCCACGCGGCTTAGGGGATCCTGGGATCCAGGGGCGTGTAGTGAGGATCCATGGAATTTCTGCAGTTTGTCCTGCAAATGTGGAGCAGAATCCTTGGGAAGGTGCCCGGGGCTGTGGGCAGACAGGGCTCCTGAGCTCTGGTGGGAGCTGGGAATTTAAAAATCAACCTTTTTTCCTGGGAAGTGATGAGGGAAATTTGCTGGTGCCGGATAGATTATGGTGGTGTTTGTCCATTAAAATCATTAAAAACATCTCTGGTTGAGTGAAAATCCTTCCCATGGCTCCTAAATCTGCTCTAGAGCAGGACATTTAACCTCTTTATTCAGTTTGTTGGGATCCAGAAGGGTAATTAAGATTATACAATCAGTTAACAATTAAAGCCCCAAATTACTCCAGGGAGCTTTAATATTCCAAGATTCCAAACCCATATTTTGAGTTCTCGATACCTGGGTGACACAAGACTTGCTCTGCTCTCACAGGCCGTGCTTTGAAAGGGTACAAACAAATAAAATTTAAGCAAAGCCCAGTGGGGGAAAAAAAAAGATCAAACCAAAAAAAAAAAAGAAAACCTAAATCCAGCTCTCAAACTTCAGCAGCCAAATATTTATTCAGAGACACTTTAGTTGCTGGGAGAGTTCTTGGGGTGGGAATATTTGTGTTGTAACAGTCAGAGCCGTTAAAATAAAACATCATTTATAATTTCAGCTCCGGTTGAAACCCCGTTTTTTATTAATAAATCAATATTTCCCTGACATTAAAGGGCCCGAGCGTGACTTTGAGGCTTGTGAGGGGACCTTTCACGCAGCAGTGAATAAACATAAAAGCACAGAGTGTAATATTTCTCTTGGCAGCCTCCTCCTGACAAGAAAAATTCATCTTCCTCTGTAATAACTTCCTAGTAAAATGTCTGTACAATGCCAGGAGTAGCTGGAACAAGGGGAAGAACAAGCGGTGTTGGAAAAGAATCGAGGCTGTTTCGACCTCGTGGTTCTAAATGAAACCTGCTGGAGGGTTTCTCGTAAATGGGATATCACTGGAGCAGCCCGAAAGGGATGGGAGAGGGAAAAGGGGAGGTGTAAAAAAGGCAGAGGAAAAACGAGCTGAGCTGATTCTCTCCATCCCCACGGCAGGGCAGGAGGAGAGGAGCGATGGGAACGTGCTGGGACTGAGCGGGGAGGAGGGAAAATGAAACTGAAAATGGCTGGAGAGGTGATGGCAGGACACTGGTGTCACAGGAGTTTTCCTGGTCTGGTCTGGCGTGGTTTGATCTTCTGGTTTTGGAGCATCTCATTGCTGGGAGCCACAGGATGCTGGTGAGCAGCAGGGGAGGGAGGGAAATAGCCAAAAGGAAAGCGGAATTCTTCCCTGGGAGGGAGGGTGAGGGTGCCCAGAGAAGCTGTGGCTGCCCCTGGATCCCTGGAAGTGTCCAAGGCCAGGTTGGAGCAACCTGGGCTAGTGGAAGGTGTCCCTGCCCACGGAGGGGGTGGGAATGCGTGGGCTTTAAGGTTCCTTCCCACCCAAACCATCCTGGGAGTCCATGATTCCACGATTCTGTGATATGATCCCTGTCTGGCCTTGGGGTTATAATCTAAGTCTGACCCTGGGAAAGGTTTCCAGCAGAGCCATTAACTCCAAAAGGAAAACCAAGAGGAATTTCTTCCTGGAAAGGGTGGTCAGGCATTGGAAGGGGCTGCCCAGGGAGGTGGTGGAGTCCCCATCCATGGGAGTGTCCAAGGCCAGGTTGGAGCAACCTGGGATAGTGGAAGGTGTGTCCCTGCCCATGGCAGGGTTTGGAATGAGATGAGTTTTAACACCCCTCCCAACCCAAACCATTCTGGGATCCTCTGATTCTAAACAAAGGGGATTTTTGTCACAGGAAACTTTAAGACTTTCCCGCGTCAAACCCAAACATTCCAGTTCAATGCAACTGGAGTTGGTTCCTCGTGCACAAATCGACGTGTCACCCATCCTGCTTTTTGGGCAGGTGGCACTTCTTATATTCCTTTGAGCAGCTCTGTCTCCTGCTTTCTGTTTCTCGTTGGACCAGATATTACCCTGAAGTGTTTGTGCTTCAACAACAGCAGTAATTTCAGTAATTGGGGGTTTATCTTCCGTGCATGATAAGAACACCCATCCAGCTCTTTGATCCTTTGTCTTTTCTGTCCCAGTAAATGGAGATTAAATCCTGGTCCAGCTCAGGGCATCATCAAAGTGTTTAGTGAGGCATCGGAACCACAATTTTTGGTGCAGTGCCAGAAATCCTGTAGTGGTGGCCCTGAATCCCTTCCCTGCAGGAAATCATGAACTTTTCCAGAAAAGGGCAATTTCTGGGCACAGCTCTAAATATTCAGAAAGCCCCAGGTGGGGCTGGACAGCTTTTGGGAAATCCTGAGCAGGGGTTACCTGGTGGTGGCTTTTTTTTCTGGTGAGTCTGTCAAAAAGCCCCTTCCTAGAGATAAAAATTCAGTGTGCCCCAATTATCACTCACTGTGCAGCAGACTTGCTAATGGAGTGTTTTGTCATGCTGGGCAGTCTCTGCATTCTTCATTATTTAGTGTTTGCTCAGCTGATGGCTCTTCCACAGCTCTTCCCTTATCTGCACTCCCTCACAATTGCCTTTTGTATTTTCCAAGCCCGTCCAGATGTGACGGAGTCGTTTTCTTTCCCTCTTGTCTTCTGAGGGAATACAAACTTCTTTTTCACAATAACCCTTTAAGGATTAAAATTGCTGGGGGAAGATGAGGAAGGCAAGTCAATTTTAAATGGGTTTTATATGCAAATGGAAGTCGGGTTTTTCCCTCCTCTTCCTCTCCTGCTTCTCTGCCATGTCAGATGCAGATGGAACATCTCCTCATCCCTCTCCCTCGTGGAGCTTCTGAGATCTTCTGACTATTTGACAGAGGAGGGATTGTTATGCACCATGAAGGATTTGGGAAGTTTTGAAGATGGTTGTGTGGTGTCTGGAGGTAGGAAGAGGAAAGATGAGCCATTGGCTTATGGAGTTGGAGCTGCCCTTGAAATTCAGCCCCTGTTGGGATCTTCTGACTTCAGATTGTTGTGGTCAGTGAACAACTGACTGGTTCAAACACTGAATTTGAGATTATTTTCTCTCAGAATCACGGGATGGTTTGGGTTGGAAGGGATTGCAGAGATCATCTTGCTCCAATCCATGGGCAGGGACACCTTCCACTGTCCCAGCTTGCTCCAGCCTGGCCTTGGACACTTCCAGGGATCCAGGGGCAGCCACAGATGCTCCGGGCAACCTGTGCCAGGGCCTCCCCACCCTCCCAGCCAGCAATTCCTTCCCAATATCCCATCTCTCCCTGCCCTTTGGCAGTGGGAAGCCATTCCCTGTGTCCTGTCCCTCCCTCCCTTGTCCCCAGTCCCTCTCCAGCTCTCCTGGAGCCCCTTTAGGCCCTGCAAGGGGCTCTCAGCTCTCCCTGGAGCCTTCTCTTCTCCAGGTGAACATTCCCAGCTCTCCCAGCCTGGCTCCAGAGCAGAGGGGCTCCAGCCCTGGGAGCAGCTCCGGGGCCTCCTCTGGACTCTCTCCAGCAGCTCCACGTCCTCCTGCTGCTGCTCCCAGGGCTGGAGGCAGCTCTGCAGGGGGATCTCCCCTGCTGCCCCTGCTGTGGGATCAGCCCAGGGCACAGGGGGTTCTGGGCTGGGGCATCTCCAGCTTCTCACCCACCAACACCCCCAAATCCTTCTCCCAGGGCTGCTCTTGAGCTCCTGGAGCTCAGATAAAACAGGGGTTTCTTTCTCTTCGAGCTGGTTTACTGGAAGTAAAGGTTTTCTCTATGTATCGTGTGTCCATGTCTGTTTAATGATCAGGAGTTGCTCTCACATCAGCCCCTTTGGGGGGATAAATCTTGATTTGCTCAGTGTATCATGTTCACTTGTTATCACATTCTTACCTTTTGTCCTCAGTGAACAATAACCCCATTTTAGTGCATTAACAGTTTTAACCCAGAAAACAGGACTCTGGCAATCATCTGAAGTTTGACACCTCCTCTCCTGCCACTGCCTTCCCCACGAAAAGAAAATCTCCTTAAAAACAGATCCTGAGGCCATTCAGCCTCTCAACTTCTTTATCCAGGCAGTGTCTAAAGCAGGTTATTTTCTGCTTTTCAAGGGTCATTTCACCCCAAAACCAAAAGTTTTGCAGAAAGTGCCTTCAGCTTTTCTTCTGTGGGTGGGCAGCACTTCACCTCCAGATTTGCAGCAGTTCAGGTGAGCTACAGCTTCCTTTAAAAGCAGAAAAACCAGGTCATGCTCCGGCTTTTCCCCAAATCCTGCATCTCCCTGCCACTGACTGGCTCCTGCTAATGATGACACTGAGCATTTGCATCTCATTTTCCAGCCACAGATCTCAAAGTGCTCTCCAAATCTTGGCAAAGGCCATCAAAGCATTAAGACCATCCTGCCCCTGGAGGGTCAGCCTCTCCTTTTCCCTGGCTCCCGGAGCTTCCCAGCCCTGGAACGGGCTTCGATGGCTGATGGAAAGCATCCCGCACCACTCCCCAAAGCGATGCTTTTAAACTTGATGGCGGAGCCCCTTTATCCCCCTCGGCCAGAGGGAAAGGAGCTGTAATTTCCAGTCACTCCAAGGCCCTTTTCTGCTGCCGGAGTGGTTTGGGGAGTGGGGGAGGAGGGGGTTGGAGCACAAATGAAAATCAGGTGGTAAAATTGATGCCTTTCATTTCCCAGAGAGGCCACCCAGCAGTGCTGAACTCAGCCAGGGCTTTGTGTTTAACCCCGGTGTCTCTAATGAACCGAATTCAGCTCTTAAATGGGGCTGGATTTCTCTCGGGCTGGAACTGATTTTTTTTTTTTTTTTCTCTCTCTGTCCCTGAACTTGTAACACATCTTGATGTATTGATTGCTCAGGGGGATTTTTATATTTATTTTTTTTTAGAGATCTATTAATAGAGGACCTTATTTAAAAGCCACATTAAAGATGATCAACACGTGCCTGACCTCATGCAGGGCAAGGACTTGGTGAAAGCTGTTGCTTTATTATTGCAACAAAAGTGAATGTCTTTCTGAAAGAGCAAAAGCTGCCCATTTCTCCTGAATTCAGAACATCTGCCATTACATTAACAAGGCACATCTTGAGTGCTTGTGTTATTTGATGAATATCTGTTGCTTCAATATAACTTAATTTAAATGACAGCTTTCCAATTTAGCCCCTTGAGCATCATTTCCCAGCGTTTCTTCTTTTGCACTCCCTGAACAGTTGGGGCTCTTCTGCAAATGCACAAAACCTGTCCAGGTGCTCTGAACCTTCATAATAAGATCATTTTATCATCTTCTTTTTCCATCTCATGGCCGTGCCCACATTGTCTGTATTCGTTTGCTGGTTCAAATCTTCATTCAGATCTTGTTGGTTCAGAGGAAGCCAAAAGAAAAAGGTTTTCCTGAGCACCCTTCCTGCATGGCCATGGCTCATCTAAACCCACCCAGCTCCCTCTTGGCAATCCCACACTCAGCCTCTTGCTGTTCCACACCTCTGGAATGCTACAGGAGGTTCCCACTGTTCTCTCCTTGCTGCTGCAAACCCCAACATCATCCTCGACGTGCTTGGGGCTGGTGTTTAATCAAGAAATGAGGTAGCTGCCTCCAGCCCTGGGTTCCCCTTGAGCAGGGACAGGGGAGCTCTGCCCTCCTCAGCCACCGAGAAATGATCCGTCGAACCCACATCAAACCATCGGGGATCACCTGCTAATTATTAATCACCGTTTGTGGTTTGAATGGAAGCTACAAATGGACTTGGACTTAGGAAAGCTGCTGCAAACAGGTGGGAGCCCCTTCCAGGGCCTAAAGGGGCTCCAGGAGAGCTGGAGAGGGACTTGGGACAAGGCATGGAGGGACAGGACACTTCCCACTGCCAGAGGGCAGGGTTAGATGGGATATTGGGAAGGAATTCCTGTTTATGAGGGTGGGGAGGGGCTGGAATGGATTTCCCAGAGAAGCTGTGGCTGCCTCTGGATCCCTGGAAGTGTCCAAGGCCAGGGTGCTCAGAGTCCCAACCAACCTGGGCTAGTGGGAGGTGTCCCTGCCCATGGCAGGGGGTGGAACTGGATGGGCTTTAAGGTCCTTTCCAAACCAAAATATTCTGTGACCAATTCAGGTAGAGTCCATCTGGTTCCCTGGCTTTTCGAGGACAAAAACCATGGATCATTTCTTTGGGATGGCAAAGTGCTAAAACCGACCTCCAAGACCAGCAGGGAGCAACAAAACACCTGTTTTGGTTAAGCTGAGCACGAGGAGGTTCTTCTGCCTTGTTTTCTAAGTTTGGCAATAAAATTTCCCGGCTTAAATGCAGGTCAGCTTTGCTGGATCTCAGGGATGAAACCCCACAGTCCTCAGGCAACTAAAAGCTCTTGTTCTCTTGCCCAAGGGATCTCCTGGTGCCTCTCGGTGCCTTTTTTTTTTTGTTTTCCCTGGAAAATAAAACAGCAGAGCTGCTCTCACGGGTTAGTGGTTGGAGCTTTCCCCAGCCTCGGTGTTTTCCGTCCGATATTTAAGGGTCAGGAAACGAGAGGTTGTTTTCCTGACCTGGCTGCTGCCTTTATGGATCGTTATCCCCCACAACGGGGACACCACCGGGATGCTCTCCCGGTGCCTGTGGGCTCAGCGCTGAACTCACCCCGGTGATTACACTAATTACCCCTGTTCCATCCCTCTTTCCTCCCACCCACCGGCCCTAAACGAGGGGGACTGTCATGTAAATAAGTGACCTAATTAGCGAGGCTTTCAACAGAGGGTCCCTCAGGAGTAATTCCAGCCAGTCAAGGGGTTTGTGGAAAGGATTTCGGAGAACCCGCTGTCCATCTCCTGGCGGTTCAGTTGTTAGGATTCCTTTCATCTCTCCTGAAGGAAAAATGGCTCGGTGGTGCCACATTAACAGCAGAAGGTCCTCCTGCTTGTCCTTGGTTTGGCAGAGGTGACACTTCCCTCTGCTCTGGAAGGGGCAAAAATAATGGTCAAAACGCGGTGATCTGCCTCCAAAGCACAATCAGTTGTTGGTGTCACCACTGGGTCACTCTGATATCTCACCAGCTTTTAAATTCCTGTGGGGTTTGGGGGAAATGACTCCTAAATAAGCAGGAATTGGGGAGAAGTCAGACCATGGAGCTGATTCAAAACATAGCTGATGTTCTGCTGGCATCGAAGTCGTCTTGGTGCTTGGCTGTTTTGCTGTTTTCCCTGGTTTTCCTGGTTTCCCATTCTTCGCCCCACCTTTGAAAACTCTTTGTAAATCCCGTGGATATTCCTATTCAATATCCTCCTGGACAAGACTCTTCCATTCTTCTTTGTCTCCCAGCACAGACCTCCCTGCTGCTCCTCCTCTTGCTTTGCAAATTAATTTATTAATTAAAAAAAAACAACCCCCCAACCACTTCCATCCATAATTATCAACAGTTAAAAAAAAAAAGGATATTTTTTTAAAAAAAGGTATTTTTATTTTCACTACATTTTCTTCCCCTTGGCCCTGCAGTTTTGCTCTTTGGCATCAGGACACTTGATTGAGCTCAGGAATTTTGTTCCTTTCTCTTCCAGTGAGTCCAGACTGGGAGGTTGAAGGATTTTCTAGGAATAAGACCCTTCCAGGACAAGTTTATACCCAGAAAAATGCAGCCCTGACGTTTTGAGGGCACTTATTGGGAAGGTGCAGCTCAGGATGGAGGAAAGAAAGGAAAAGGAGGGGAGGGAGTTTTCGGCTCTCTGTGGATTGATGGAAGTGTCTCCAGGACTTCACTGGAGCTGGGATTTTGGCCTGTTTTTAATGCAAATGAGGTGAACCACGTGGCTGGTTTGGGCTAAACAAGCCCAGAGAAAGGTGGGAAGCTCCAAACAGGCAAAAAAAAAGGTTTCTATAACTCAGAAGAAAGGATTTTTGCTGAGCTTTGGAAATTAAATCACTTCTGAGCTAATAAAATTCAGCCCAAGAAATAATATTTCTGAGAAGGGTAAGAAAGGGGAAAGTTACATTATAAATTACTGCGAAGAGATAAAAATTAACACAGGGGCTATTTCGTAGCTGAGGAGCACTGGAACAGCAAATCCTGGACTTTTCAGGGAGATCCTTCCACACTGAAGTCGACTGTGATGCTTTTCCTGCTCTTCACTCTCCCTGCCCAATTTTGCTTTCTTTGGTGAAAAAAGCCAGTGACAAACACCCGCTTTTTGGAGTTTTTTCGATGAATCGGGCAGTTTGGGGGGGGGGGTTTTGACCCTTTTCCAGCCTTGACTGCCAAGTTCTTCCAGAAAAGTGTTGAGCCACCAAAGCTTCCAGTGGGTTTTTGGGACATAAAGCTCGAACCTCCCACCAGAGTTTTACCTTTCCCCTCTCTTCGGCAGATATTCCCCCCCACAATAATCCCTCTCCCAGGGCTGCCTGTTTGCAGAAAGGGATGGAGAACAACCCTCTTTCTGAGGAGTTATTGCCTTTTTTAAAGTGCTAATTTCCCTGGGAAATTGATGCTGCCGAGGAGCTCGGGGGCGGGCAGCGCTAACGAGACAATTCATTAGCCGGGGAGTGTACACACGCCATAAAAAACATTAATTCCCCAAATGAAAAACTAATAGAGTGTTTAGCCTGTTCTTTATCACCGGTGACAGTCTGTGCTCTCCTCATCAGCAGTGTTTGCTGAACTGATGGGGCTCTGCAGCCCATCCTTCTTATCGCTGCTCATCGCCAACGAGGGCGGCAGGAGCTTTTCCACCCCGTTGGCTTTGTCCCCCTTTTTCCTGCACTCCAATTTTAACTTGGAGTGAAGGGCAGAGAGGCCATGGGAGGAAGTTCTCTGGGCCAGCTTTCAGTTTTGGCTTTGTTTCCACAGGTTTTGGGGGCTGGTTTTTCTTTCTCCATCGCCATCAAAGCCCCAAGGAGATTTTTTCCAGCCCTGTTGCCTTTGTCTCCCTTTGTCCTGCACTCGAATTTTAACATGGACTGAAGGGCAGAGAGGCCATGGGAGGAAGTTCTCTGGGCCAGCTTTCATTTCTCTGGTCCAGCTTGCAGTTTTGGCTTGTTTTCCACAGGTTTGGGGGCTGCTTTTTCCTTCTTCATCACCATCAAAACCCCAAGGAGATTTTTTCCATCCCCATTGCCTTTGTCCCCCTTTTTCCTGCACTCGAATTTTAACATGGACTGAAGGGCAGAGAGGCCATGGGAGGAAGTTCTCCAGCCAGCTTTCAGTTCTCCAGGCCAGCTTTCAGTTTTGGCTTCTTTTCGACAGGTTTTGGATTCTGGGTTTTTTTCTCCATCGCCATCAAAGCCTCAAGGAGACTTTTTCCAGCCCCGTTGCCTTTGTCCCCCTTTGTCCTGCACTCCAATTTTAACATGGACTGAAGGGCAGGGAGGCCATGGGAGGTAGTTCTCCAGGCCAGCTTTCAGTTTTGGCTTGTTTCCACAGGTTTTGGGGGCTGGTTGTTCCTTCTCCATCGCCCTCAAAACCCCAAGGAGATTTGCAAGGGAAAAACCCCTCCCTTAATATCTCCTACTTGAAAACAGGATTTCTTAGTTGGAATTTATCGTGAGTTATATTAATAAGAAGCTCTCCCTGAGCTTGTTTTCTCTTTACTTCTGCTTGTCCTTTAAGTGCTGGCATAACTTTGCCCCTTCGGCACCAGCTTTCGCCGTTGATCCCAGTAAAAGGTGAGCCAGACCAGCGGAATTTGGACAATTCCATCCTCCCACCTCTTGTTTGAAGGGTCCTGACCTCTTGCAGTTGTCCTTTGTTGGCATTTGGTTTGTTGTAACAAGGATCCCGGTGTTTCTCTGCCAGTCAGCTCAGCCCACGTGTCCATAAATGTTCCCCACATCCCAGAGCTTTGCAGGGATCAGGGTCAAGGAGGAGGATTTTGGCTGTTACATGGGACACTCGGAGCTGTCATCACCTCTGTCATCGCCTCCCCCACTTTTCTGTGGAGACAGGTGTCAGCAGAAGGAGATGTTTGTAGGGACAAACTCGTTGTGGACTCAGGAGTTGACCTGATCCATCTCTGTGGAAGTGAAGGTCAGAGCATGGAAGTGCAGAGCCACCATCTCTCTGTCTTTCCCTTTGGATCCTGCACGAAGAGAAGACAGCTGACACCCAAAATCCAAGTGTCAGGTGCCAGAAATGTTGAAGGTTGGACTAGATGACCTTTAAAGGTCCCTTCCAACATGGTCCATTCCCTCATCTTGGAAGTCCAGGGAGATACCGTCGCTCTTAATGTTTTATTTCTGTTTCAACTCTCTAAAAAAGAACAATTTAGGTAAAAATGGAGCGATGCAGCTGTTAATTCATAATTATTTCAAGCATCCAGCCATATCTAAGAGGTCCCAAACATTCACCCCTCTGAGAAGCACGGGCAAGATGTCAACCCCGAAATCGAGCTTTGCTTCCTGAATCCCCGCAGCTCCGAGATGAATCTCGTGAACTTTGGGAGAGTCAAAATCCAGTTCCAGATTTTATGGCTCATTCCAGGCCTTTCCTATAAATCTGCAGCTCTGAGATCTCCAAACAGAGCAATTTAGGTGTAGGAAGTGAGTGAGCTGTGCCTTGGAGCTTCAGATAATGCTCCAGCTGCCAGAAATTGGTCCAAATGGCCTCTGGGCTGCACGGAGTTGTTGTTGCTTATTTTTTTGGAGTACCACAGGTTTGCAGAGCACTTGGCAAGAGGATAAAAAGGGAAGGAACCTGCTCCTGGGAGAGCTCACCCTGGGAATTGGATCGAGGCGGCGTCTCGGGAGCGACAACAGATAAAAGACACGAAACTGCAACAAGAAAAGCGGCTCAAGAGCAGAGTCCTGGTGTTTTATCCCCACAGAGGGAAAATAATTGGGGTTGATTTGTCTGGTCCTCTTTGCTTATTTGGGGGTTTTTAATCCCCAGTGAGTTCCAGAGTGGATCTCCCAGCTCCCGTGGCCGAACGCAGCCGTGTCCCAAGGGACTTTTGTCACCTTTTGGTGGAGCTGTGGCATCTTGGGGACATTCCTGGCACCTCACAAAGCCCTTGTGCTCATCAGCACCATCACCACAGCAGCAGCTTTCCTGTGTGGGCCATTCACTTGAGAGTTGGGACTTGATGATCCTTGTGGGGCCCTTCCATGATCCTTGTGGGGCCCTTCCCGCTCGGAATATTCTGGGATTCTGGGATTCCTTTCCTCTGCTGTGTCCCAGAGTGACAGATCGTGCCTTAACAGAAAGAGAGGCGGGGGGGTTTTAATAGTGATGTATTTAAAAATACAGTGTTTTCCTCCTGCTGTTTGGGTTCAGAAGGCAGAGATCTCCTGGAACGTGTCTTCCTTCAGAAATCTTCCCAAAATTAGCCCTTGGTGTTGAATTTGATGGACTCACTGTGCTTTATCTCCTATAAAAAAACCCCGCATAATTCATACCTAATTCTTCCAACTTCACCCAAAGCTTTTCCCTATAAATAACCAGATATTCCCCTTTTTTTTGTAGGTGTTTGAATAGTAATTTTGTCTCCCAGTGGCATTGTCACCTCGTGGTGCTTAAACTGTAGGAACAGGAAACATGGAGACCTGAGTCAGCTTGAATGGAGTGATGGATAAAAGCAATTTATCCAGGTTTTCCACACTGGGAACTAAAGCACAGAAAGAGAAAGTGGTTCGTGAGATCCCCAGAAAAGTCTCCAACAGGGAGAAGAGTTAATCCCGAGCTCTAAAGGCTTAGTCTGGCACGTAACCCATAAAAAATTCCCTTTTCCCTGTGTATATTTGCAGTTATTTTGGAGTTCCCTCTTCTGGAGTGGAAGAGAGTCAGGCATTAAAATTTAGGAAGCTGGGAAATGTCACGGTGGGGCACAGCAAGTGTTTCAAACAGCCTCTCTTTCCCAAATAAGAGGGTTTTCCTCCCCCAGTAAAGGTGTAAAATACCTCTGTGAGCCTACAGCAACTGCAGGGAGCGCTGTGTAAAGCCCCAGCACATCGGAGGTTTATTCCTGAGGCTCAGAGCTTTTTTGCTCTTTTTTTTGCTTCTCTCCCTTTTTCTCGGCGGGTGGTGGGTCACCCTCTGCCCAAAGAACTGCCCGACTCCACAGCCAGCTCCAAATCACGTTTTTTTATTCCAGGCCACTTAATACTTCAGGCTCTGATTATTTTTTTTGCTGCTCCAGCTCATCCTGTGCCCAGGACGATGGAGTAAAAACTTGTCCTGAGTGAGACTTAAAGATTAACGGGGATTTTTTTTCCTCGTTGGATGTGAAATGGTCCTTCCTGGACGTCCAAAGGAAAACTGATGGGCTCTGAAAGGCTTCCCTTGAGCTCAAAAAGCACAAGCCCACGGGAGAAAGTCATCTGCATCCCCCCCCAATCCCCCACCTGACCCTCACCTGAACACCCAGAAGGACTTCAGGCTTTAAGTAAGGAGCAACTTGTCCCCGTCTCCCTCCTGCTCTTATCTCCGCTGACAAATGTAATTACAGTGTCGCTTAAAGCGCTGTAAATGAGTTCTGGAGAGGAGAAAAATGGTGTGTGGATCTGTGTGCTGCAGGAATTAGCTGACGCCTGCATTTCAGATGATGGGTCCATCCGTCTCCAGGCCTTCCGGGACGGAGTCTCTGGAGCGAGAGCCCTGACACGGCTAAAGAGAGATGGTTGTTGCAGCAAGTCCATCTCCAGGCTGATAAAAGCTACTCAAAATGTAGGATTTTTGGTTCAGGATAGGTGTTTTTTTCGTGCACGATGAAGGTGAGGTTTTGCTGCTTTCTGCTGCGACCCAATGAGCATCCCTTGGTCTGATCCTGAGCCAAAAGTCCTGCCACCCTCCAGGGAAAAACCCAGTGTCACTTGGAGATCTCACAGCTCTTCCAAAGCGGCTCCCAGGAGTCATCTGTTAACACCCTTACCTGGAAATCAAAGGTTGGGTAAATAATCCCATCACCCCCTCGATGATAATTCCATTTTCTCTGTGGGACAGAGCTCAGCGAGGAGAGAAGAGCTGGGAGAAGTGTCAGGGGGTGCTGGGGAGGGGGAATCCTTGTCGTTCCCGCTCCCCCCTGGGGACTGTCACTCCCATTTCCCTCTTTATTTCTCCTTTACACCCCAGGCCAGTTAATTATTTCCAGGAGTTTTTGCCAGGCTGTGGATTTCTCAGCGTGTTCGTGCAGGAGCTGCTGAAGGAGGTGAATTCTCAGAGTCATCCCAGAATGCTTTGGGAAAGACCTCAAAGATCATCTAATTCCAACTCTCTGCCATGGGCAGGGACACCTTTCACTAGCCCAGGTTGCTCCAACCTGGCCTTGGACACTTCCAGGGATCCAGGGGCAGCCACAGCTTCTCTGGGCATCAAAGGTTACCTACTTCCAGTTCTCCATGGCTTCATCCATGCTCACTTGTCTCTGGTTTAATTCCCAGAACATTTAGAGGCACATTCAGGCACTTGGGTGAAATCTTTCCCTCTGGCTTTGCCACCCTCCTTTATTTGTACAACTCTCTCTTGTATTTTTATCTCCGTTTCGATTTGTTTTACACAAAAAACACTTGAGTTTTTATCTCTTTTTTTTTTTTTTCCCCCTCTTTCCAGGCTGGATGTGATTTAACTTGAGGAGTAAAATTTAATTTTAGGAGCGAATCCAAAGCTCAGTGAAGGTTCCTCTCCCAGAGCAGGTTGCACAAATAGCCCTGAGTGACATTTGCCTAAATCAGCCTCCATCAAAATGAACCAGTGACAGAACAGGAGGAAAGTTGTGCCAGGGGAGGCTTAGATTGGATATTAGGGAAAATTCCTTCATGGAAAGGGTTGTCCAGCCCAGGGCAGGTGTGGAGTCCCCATCCCTGGAGGGATTTCAAAGCCCTGTGGATGTGGCACTTGGGGACCATGGGTCAGTGGTGGCCTTGGGGAATGGTTTGACTCCATGATCTTGGAGGGCTTTTCCAGCCTTAATGATTCCCTGATTTCCTTATGTTTTCCATAAGGAAAGCAGTAATATTGCCATATAAAGAACCAAATATAAAACATCAGTGAGCAGGTTTTAGGTTGGAAACTGGGTGCCAAATTTTAACTCCCCGGTTGGAGAAGTGATGTTTGGGAGGAGCCGGCAGGGGTAGGAACCTGACCAGCTTTAATATGGCCCACGGGTTCCTACTCCAGGCCCCGGGACACAGGGATTGTGGGGATGGGACTTGCTTATCCACGAGATCCCTGGCAATCCCATTATTTAATTCAAGTGGAAGTTGTGTAAGAGGAACCAGCCTGATCCCAAACCTTGCCAACCAGGTAGGCAGGATGACAGTCCTAAAGTGCTGCCTGAGCAAGGCCTTGAACCCAGGGAGGAGGGATGTGTTTCCTCTAATTAGGCTGGAATGTGAGGTAACAGAGTGTTATTCCTGTTAGGGAATTCCCTTCCTTGCTTGAGGGGCAGCTTTTGTGCTGCAGGGGAGGAGGTTCAGGGTTAAATGTAAGGGGATAAAATATAAGGGGTGAGGTTACAGGGTCAGAGCTGTACTGACACCCCTCAGGGACAGACGTTTGTCCTCAGGGCTGGGATAAATTCCAGGTGGTGTTTTAGAGGTCTCAGTGGGAAGGAAGCAGTTGCTCCACGGCCAGCTCCCACCTTTGCTTCACTGCCCAAGAGCTGTGTCTTATTAACAAACACCCCCCCCCCCAAAAAAAAGCCTCCCAGGTGCCTCTGAGGGGATGGGAGCAGGTAAAGACTCACCTGAGGTCGGGTGGGGAAGCCTGTGGTGACCAAAAAAGGACCCTGTCACCTGTTGGAGCTGTGCTGTGGCTCCTAAGCAGCTCTTTCCAGCAGGATGAATGATCCTGGATTCTGCAGCTCCAGAAATACCCATCACAGGGCAATATCTTCCTAAGCAAACGTATCCTGGAGGTTGATTAAACCCCCTCAGGCTCATTTTGGAGTTTAATCCGTTGCAGAAGCACTTTGGTGCTTCATATTAGATGTTACTGGAATGTGCAGTTACTGCTCAGCCGAAGGCGCAGAGAACGCACACATTTGGGATGGGAGCAGATGAGGTGCTGTGGATGTCAAAGCTGCTGAAGGATATCACAAATCTGTATTATTTTCTCTTTCCAGCCATGTCTCCAGGCCAGGACAGCCATTCCAGCATGGAACACCTCCCTGCATCCGAACAGATCCTGCAAACCCTGAGTGAGCTGGCCAGGTCTTTCCAGGAGATGGCCGATCGCTGCCTGCTGGTTCTGCACCTGGAAGTCAGGTAAAAACCCTAAATGTGGGATTTGTGGGTGAGCCTGGGAGGCTGTGGGTTAAGAATGTGTCCAGAGTACATATAATGGCATCAGAGACAGATAAAT
Source organism: Cephalopterus ornatus (assembly GCA_013396775.1). Taxonomy (NCBI): domain Eukaryota; kingdom Metazoa; phylum Chordata; class Aves; order Passeriformes; family Cotingidae; genus Cephalopterus; species Cephalopterus ornatus. The sequence continues at coordinate 49,337 of VZRE01005978.1, read as the reverse complement.
TTGCCTGGTGCAGCATCAAAGGTCACTCCTGAAGTGCCAGATCACGTCACGATGGATGGCCACATGTGTGAGGGAGGCGGGAATTTCTCTGGGAGTTCTGTGTCTTAACTAGGAGAGAGATTTCGAATAGAGAGAAATTCCTGGCTGGGAGGGTGGGGAGGCCCTGGCACAGGTTGCCCAGAGAAGCTGTGGCTGCCCCTGGATCCCTGGAAGTGTCCAAGGCCAGGTTGAAGCAACCTGGGATAGTGGAAGGTGTCCCTGCCCATGGCAGGGGTGGAACTAAAGGGTCTTTATGGTCCCTTCCCACCCAAACCATTCTGTGATTCCATAATTACACGTCAGAAATGAGGAAAAATGTGGGTTTTTGGGGGATTTGTCATGATAAAAAGGCATGATGGTGTTTTAATCATGGAATCACAGAATCAACCAGGAAAAGCCCCCTGAGATCATCCAACTCTTGCTCCAACCCTTGCTCCAACCCCGCCGTGGTTCCCAGCCCATGGCACTGATGCCACATCCAGTCTGTCCTTAAACACCTCCAGGGACGGGGACTCCACCCCCTCCCTGGGCAGCCCATTCCAATGGCTGAGCACTCTCCAGGGAACAAATTCCTTGCTGCTGTCCAACCCCAACCTGCCCTGGCACAGCTGGAGGCCGAGCCCTCTTGTCCTACTGCTGCTTCCCTGGAGCAGAGCCCGACCCCCCCCGGCTCCCCGCTCCTGTCAGGGACTTGCAGAGAGTGAGGAGGTCTGCCCTGAGCCTCCTCCTCTCCAGGCTGAGCCCCCCCAGCTCCCTCAGCCTCTCCTCACAGCACTTGTGCTCCAGTCCCTTGCCCAGCCTCGCTGCTCTGCTCTGGCCCTGCTCCAGCCCCTCCATGTCCTTCCTGAGCTGAGGGCCCAGAGCTGGACACAGCACTCGAGGGGTGGCCTCACCAGCGCCGAGTCCAGGGGCACAATCCCTGCCCTGCTCCTGCTGCCACACTCTTCCTGAGCCAGCCCAGGAGCCATCGGCCTTCTCGGCCCCCTGGGCACTGCTGGCTCCTCTTCAGTTCCCGTCCATCCCAGCTCCCAGCTCCCTTCCTGCCTGGCTGCTCTCCAGCCCCTCTGTCCCAGCCTGCAGCTGCAGGGGCTTGTTGTGGCCAAAGGGCAGGACCCGGCCCTTGGCCTTGTGGAACCTCATCCCGTTGGAATCAGCCCATGGATCCAGCGTGTCCAGGTCCCTCTGCAGAGCCCTCCTGCCTTCCAGCCCATCAACACTCCCCCCAGCCTGGTGTCACCTGCAACTCTGCTGATGGGTCACTCGATCCCCTCATCCAGACCATCAATAAAGACACTGAACAGGACTGGGCCCAGCCCCGATCCCTGGGGACACCACTGGGGACCGGATCCCACCTGGATGCAGCTCCGTTCCCACCACTCTCTGAGCCTGGCCATCAGGCAGTTCCTAACCCAGCACAGAGTGCCCCTGTCCAAGCCGTGGGCTGCAGCTTTTCCAAGAGTGTCCCGTGGGAGATGGTGTCAAAGGCTCTACCAGGAGTCTCCACATTTAGGAGCCGCCGCTCTTTGGATCACAAACAGCAGCTTTTCTTCCTACTTTTCCAAACCGTAGCAGGAACTGAGGAACCAGCTGGGTTTTTTTTTTTTAAAGGGCTGGAGAATTTCATGAAGTCTCTGACTTCCCATGCAGAGATCAAAGGCAGCAAACGCCTTTCTTCAGGGTGCCAGCTGTCCACTCCGGGCCTGGGAAGATGCTTTTCCCTGATGCATTTTATGGGCCGGGTGGATTTTCATTGCTTCCCTTTTCCTCTGAAGCATCAAATAAATGTCAGAGACTTGATGGATCATCAGTTTGTTCTCCTGTGACACGTCCTGAGCCGTGTTGTGTCCCTGTACACACAGGCGGAGCTCTGGGGGAGTCAGAGTGTAGCTCTGCAAAAAAAATCCCAATTAGTTATTGTCAGCGGCCCTTCAAGCTGCCATCCATCATCTGCCGGGCTCGGGATTGCAGGCATCACAGAGGAGCTGGGCTGGGAAGGACTGGAGGGAAAGATTGGGAAAAGGATGGAAATGTGCTGTGATAGGATTTGATTCCTGAGATAACCTGGATTCATGGAATGGGCGCTGATTTGAATGTGGTTCTGGTCCCTGTGGCTTCTCATCACTCTTGGGTTAAGCCAAAATCAGTGTGCAAATGGAATCCAGGAAAACAGGGATGCCAACAAGCAGGAAAAGCCCCAGCAGGGTGGCAGTTTCCCTGTATCCATCACTCTGCGGTGACAGGGAAAAATCCCAGTCCCTCTGTGCCTTTTCTGGGATTCTGCACCATTCCCACACCCTGTCTGTCCAAGGAGAGGGAAATGACTCCACACAGAGCCATGGGGAAGATTCCCATCCTGGATCTGTGCCATTCCAAGCCGCCCAGCACAGTGTGGATCCACTCCCATGATCCCTGTACTTTCAGCAGGTACTTTGGGAAGATCCTGGGAATTTATCCCACCCTCTGCTGCTGCAGGTGAAGTTTAAGGAACACCATTAACCATTCCCTAGAATCATGGAATCACAGAGCGGTTTGGATTGGAAGGGATCTTCAAGCCCATCCAGTTCCACGGGCAAGGACACCTCCCACTATCCCAGGTTGCTCCAAGCCCCATCCAACCTGGATGGGAACATCTTTTGGGAAAATTAAACATGGAATTTTAGGCTGTTTAATGTCTGTTATGGAATACATGCTAAAGAGAATAAACAGGTATTTTTACTCTTGGAATTGCCCTGAATTGGAGTTGCTTGTCATGGCCACATCCAGGACATTTTCCAGGGAAAATACCCCTCACAGCTTCTCACACCCCAAAAAAAACAAACCCACTGTTTGTGGTGGGAACTTTCTGCCTCAATGTGCTGATCCTGAGTTAGGCTTTGAATTCCAGGGATATTTCACCCAAGGCTGGGATTTGGCTCTGTTCCCCTGGCAGATGAATTTGAGAATCACAGAATCATGGAGTTCATTTAGGTTGGAAAAGACCTTTAGGATCATTAAATCCAACTGTTCCCCCAGCAGTGCCAAGGCCACCACTGACCCGTGTCCCCAAGCGCCACATTTTTTCAATCCCTCCAGGGATGGGGACTCCACCACTGCCCTGGACAGCCCTTCCCAGGAAGAAATTGTCCCTAATACCCAACCTGGACCTTCCCTGGTGGAAGAAGAACCCAACCCTGTCCCCACTGACCGATGTGGGTCAAACCCAAAAATTACAGGAAGTTCTGCTGCGGATTTTGCTGACACTGCACTTTCTCCAATAGTTTTGAGTGAAATAACTGAATTACAGCTTTTTGCAGAACACTGAGGGGTGATTTGACTACCCAGAATTTCTCCTTCAGTGGAGGGGGTGATTAGGGCACTCCAGTGTGAACAGGAAAGACTTGGAACAGTGTTGAACACTTGGGAATAGGCACAACCTTAGCTTTTAATTATCGTTTCACATCCCCCTTGCTTGCTCATTCTGCCACTTCTGGGGTCTCCAAGGTATGTAGGAGGAGTTGTGTTATGGGAGCATCAGTTTGGAAGTGCTGGTGAGAGGTTGGGAAAAGACACTGGGATGAGGGAGGCCGGATGTGCAGTGGAGGCTCCGTTGTCTCCAGCTCTCGAGGTGGGACAATGACAAGGGGAGGGTGTGTTTAATTCAGACACAGCCACACAGTTCTTAAAGTTGCTTACCCTTAAACACATTTTTAAAGAAAGCTTTTTAAATAAAAGTGGTGTTTTTGGGGTTTTTTTGAAGTTTTTTAAATAAAGCTGTTATTTTCTTACGCCGGAAGGAGAACAAGAAGCGGCGCTTTGCAAACCCGTGGCCGTTCTTCCACGGTGATATTTCTCTTTTCTTCCCAGGGTCCATTGCTTCCACTACCTGATCCCTCTGGCCAAGCAAGGGAACTATGCCATCGTGGCCAACGTGGAGAGCATGGACTACGACCCACTGGTGGTGAGGCTCAACAAGGACATCAGCGCCATCGAGGAGGCCATGAGCGCCAGCCTCCAGCAGCACAAGTTCCAGTACATCTTCGAAGGTCAGGCACCTCCCACAACACTTTGGGTCTTCAAAAAAAAAAAAAAGGGGGGGTTTTCGTCCTCATCCCAAAGCTCCGCGGTGTTTCCTGTGGATTGTGGGGCTGTTGGCACCGATGGAACGTTGAGAAGGGAGGGGGGGTTCACCTGGAGAAGGGAAGGATCCAGGGAGACCTGAGAGCCACTTCCAGGGCCTGAAGGGGCTCCAGGAGAGCGGGAGAGGGACTGGGGACAAGGGAGGGAGGGACAGGATAAGGGGGAATGGTTTTAAACTAAAATAGGAGAAATTTAGATTAGATTTTAGGAAGAAATCCTTTACTCAGAGGGTAGGAAGGCACTGGAATAGGTTGCCCCAGAGAAGCTGTGGCTGCCCCTGGATGCCTGGAAGTGTCCAAGGCCAGGTTGAAGCACCCTGGGATAATGAAAGGTGTCCCTGCCCATGAGGTTGGAACGGGATGATCTTTAAGGTCCCCTCCAACCCAGACCATTCACATGATTCTAAATGCAGGGCCCTCAGAAACCCGGATTCCTCCATAGCATTTCTGGCTGACCAGGCCCAAGGGCCCCGTGCCTGGTGGGGCAGCAGTGATTTGATGTAAGTGCAGCTCAGTTATTCCTCAGGAAGGCCCAGGACAGGTGTTTGTATCACCCACAGCTCTCTTCTGGCACAGTTCCCACCCCAGGTGTAGCCATCCCCTTTCTGAAACTAAAGTTAAGCAACATCAGCTGCCTCAGCTGTGGTGATTGCCTGGGGAATATAAATCATGTGTGGGGTCATCTTCCCCTGTGTTTATTTGAGCTCTCACATCAGTTCTTGGCTGTGCTCTGGGATATGGAGGGGTTGGTGTTGGTTGAAGTCAGCAGAAGGTGAGGATTGGAGATGCACCCATTGCCCAAAATAATCCCCAGCAGGGCTGAAGGCTGGGTGAGCCTGGCTGGCCTTGTTTTAGCCACTGCTGATCCTGCAGGAGTTGTCCTGTTGGAGTGGAACGGGATGATGCCCCAGGGCTGGAGCCCCTCTGCTCTGGAGCCAGGCTGGGAGAGCTGGGGGGGTTCACCTGGAGAAGAGAAGGCTCCAGGGAGGCCTGAGAGGCCCTTGCAGGACCTAAAGGGGCTCCAGGAGAGCTGGAGAGGGACTGGGGACAAGGGAGGGAGGGCCAGGACGCAGGGAATGGCTTCCCACTGCCAGAGGGCAGGGATAGAGGGGATATTGGGAAGGAATTGCTGGCTGGGAGGGTGAGGAGGCCCTGGCACAGATTTCCCAGAGAAGCTATGGTTGCTCCTGGATCCCTGGAAGTGTTCAAGGCCAGGTTGCAGCAACCTGGGATAGTGGGAGGTGTCAGGGTTGGAACTGGATGGTCTCTAAGGTCCCTTCCAATCCAAACCCTTCTGTGATTCCATGATCCCAAGGCTTGCAGTATCTGTGTAATTCCCCCCCCATTCCCACCTAGCTGCAGATGGAAAATCTTTTACTGAGCTGTGCAAATCCATGGCAAACACATCACTATCACATTGTAAGAGCCCCTCCAACAACTCTGGTGTCCCATGTCTGTGTGAGGAGAGGGAAACACCTTCCCACAGAGCCATGGGGACCATTCCCATCCTGCTGAGCCGTGAGGTTAAAATTCCTACCTGTGCTCATGAAACGCAGGCACCCCTTAAGCCCAGTTTTGGGGTGTACATACACCCCATGCTGGCTGCCAAGAATTGAACATATATTCTTAATTCAAGCTTCTAATTGGCATCTGGGCTTGTCCAGACCTCTGCACTGAGGGAATCAGGCTGAGCTTTTCGCTGTTTCTGGTGTGTCACGAATGGTTGTGATGTGACAGGAATGGATCCATCATTTTGGGGGTGGCTGTGACTTTCAGCACCCAGCTGCGTCCTTGAGCAGCAGGGACATCACTCAGACACGAGAAACTGTTCCAGACGGATCAGAGAGAGGTTGTGCACCAAGTGCATTGGATGCAGCTCATTTCTGCTTCTGGAGACCGTGAATTTAGCAGGGATACACCACCCTTGAAAACAGACTCAAACACTGTGATCTCCTCGGAGCTGCAGTGCTCCATTGCTCTGCCCAGACAGAGGGATGGAAAGGGACATTCTGCAAAGCCTGGAAGTACCCTGGAGATATCAGAGGTTCTGCAACTCAGATTTTCGGGGCAGTTTTGTATTTTTACTAAAGAAGGGCACGTTGAGGGAAGTCCTCCTAAAATGCACAGGGAAGATCCTGAGGGCTGTTTCCAGTTATCCCTTGTTGCAGTCCACTCAACAGTGCTCATTCCTGGGTTTTATGATGAATTATTGCCACTAAATGCCTTCCTCCTCCCCCTGGCAGGGTTGGGCCACCTCATCTCCTGCATCCTCATCAACGGCGCCCACTACTTCAAGCGCATCAGCGAGTCCGGCATCAAGAAGATGTGTCGGAACATCTTCATCCTCCAGCAGAACCTGACCAACATCACCATGTCCCGTGAGGCCGACCTGGACTTTGCCAGGTGAGCCCAGAGCCCCGTGGTGGGTGTGTTGTTGTGGGGTTTGTGGTTGTTTTGGTGCCACTCCGAGCAGAGGGAGCTCCTCCCAGAAGTCTCACCGTGGGGTGAGCATCGAGTTCAACACATCTAAGTGTTGATTGGAGTGTTTACTTTCTCCTGGTTGTTCAGAGGGACATGGAACCAGAGAATCAGAGGATGATTAAGGTTGGAAATGACCTCCAAGGTCATCAAGTCTAAACATGGATTGCTTGAGCTCGGCATGAGGTTCCACCAAAGCGTCTGCACTGGGGGCTCCTCCTAAGACCAAAACCCAGGCAAGGAAAAGCTTCTAAATCTAGAGTATCTAAAAGGTATCTATCTTCTAGGTATAGGCTGTAGGTTGAACTTAAACCCATATTTCAATATGGGCTTGGATTCCTGCCCAGATAAGTTATATTTTGGTTGCTTGCAGGCCGACACTTATAGTAGCTCCCAGGAACAGAGTCTGTGAACCTCGGGGTGGCCAGATGCAGGTGGGCTTGCAGGGATGTCTCCCTTCCAGTTCTGTTGATCTTGAAGTCGTAGTAAGAGCAAAATAAACCCAAAGCTGGATGTGGCAGAGCCCCTGCGGGCTTCTCACACATTTTGGTGATTTAACCACAAAAGGAGGATTGAGGAGTAAGGAAATGGGTGAAAGCAAACACTGAACAGTGGTTTGCTCCTGGACTGGGGGTGCTGACTGAGGAACTGCACTGGCTGATCCTCCTGATCCTCTGTGGCAGCAGCTGGGTCAGGAATGAGCAGCTGAGCCCAAGAAACAGCCAGAGGAAGAGTCTGGAACTTGCAAATGAAGGTGTGTAGGTCAAACAAGGGAGTTTTTGTGTGTGGCACTGGGATGTGGCCCCCCCCCCACGAACACTGGGAATAGTTGGTGTCATCATGTGGTTTTTGGAGGCTGAATCAGGAGAGAAGCTGGACTCCCTCAGATGAGGAAGAGTGTGACTGAGAGCCTCATTTACTGGGCTCTTATACGGGGAATGATCTCATTATTGAATTAGTTTCTGCACAATAACATGGGGAAGTTACGAATGCTGAGGCCTGGAGAAGGTGGAGAGAGAAAGATCCATTGCAAACTCTCCCAGGAATACACTTCCCAAATTCAGTCTCTCCTTTTTTAAATGATTTCTCCCCCCCACCCCCACAATCTGTTGAGATGCTAAATTAGCCCAGTTTTTCTGGCAGGCAGAACAGAGCTTGAGCATGTGCTGACAGCCCAGTGGCACCCAAAAATAATGTCACACTGACCAGGAGCTGCTGGAGAGGCGGAATATCCCTAGAGCTCTGACTCTGCACAGTTTGATGTGGAGTTTGGAGGGAAGGGTGAGGAGGTGGTGTGTTCCCAACTCCTGATCTTGCTGGTTGGGTGAAGACCAGGAGTTTTCACAGCATCAAGCACAGACCTGTTACACAGCAACAGATTTTCTCCTGTATGTTGGAGCTGCTGGGGACCATCAGCGAGAGCTCTGGAGCTCAGAAGAGACACCTGAGCTGCATCATGGAACCATTTAGGTTGGAAAAGCCCTCTGAGATCCAAGCCAGCCATTCCCGAGCACTGCCAAGGCCACTGCTGACCCATGTCCCCAAGTGCCACATCCACAGGGCTTTGAAATCCATCTAGGTCCAGTGCCTGACCACCCTTTCCATGAAGAAATTTTCCCTGATATCCAATCTAAACCCCCTCTGGCACAACTTGAGGCCGTTTCCTCTTGTCTTGTCCCTTGTTCCTTGGGAGAAGAGCCCAATTCCCCCCTGGCTACAGCATCTTTGTGGTCCCTGGGATGCAGATTTCTTCCCATCATCATATAAACTCATCAACATTTCTTTTTAGCTTTTATGGCATCGCTTCCCTCTTTCTTTTAGGGCATAATTCCATGATCTAGAGAGCATGTTTTATTCTTTTGTCCTGAAGATGACTCCTGAATTCTTATTATCCAGGTTCTTTTCCCTAAACAAGGCTCTGGTGCATCCAAACCCTGCCCTGCTCACCTGAATTCACAATGAGCAGGTTCTCAGGGTGCCCTGGGGACTGAGGTCTGTTCAAACTATTAAACAAACACAACGGTTCACCCCCAGAAAGCAGAAAATAACATAAAAATTATTTGTCTCTCTGTGACATGGCTCATGCAGGAGTCTGTAAATGCTCTGTGCTGTTTTAACTCTCAGTTTTGCCTTTCTTTTAAAGGTGGGAAGGGAGGGCAAGTGGTGATTTCATGGACAGGAGCAGTGGCAGAGCTGCTGGAGAAATCCCCACCCAACTGCTTGTCCTTCCCCTGGCACCTCCTGGTGACTGGGATGAATAAATTCCCTCCCTGCTTCACTTCTCCAGGGAATTGGGTGATCCTGAGTGAACAGGAGAGGAGGTTTCCTTGATATTTCAGTGTCCAACACACTCAGGGTTCCAAGAATCAACTAGCCCCAATTAACAAACAGCACATCACTCTTCACACAGTCCCTTTCAGACATTAAATCTGAATTCTGAGACAGGTCCTGTGTGGTCCTTTGCTTCAAGTGAACATATTTGAAGTCTGATGTATTCAAGTTTGTAGGAAAGACAAACCATTTAAAAAAGGACCAGAAGACTTTTAAGGCTTTCCTGGGTGTCCTGCCTTTGATTCCGCTTTTATTGTTCACTCTGGATATCATCTTCAAGGCTTTCTAGAGGCTCAGAGAGCACTGGGCATCCCCTTTCTTCTCTGCTCAGTGACTTAGGCAGTAGAAACCACAACCAGGGAAGCTGGAGGGGGGGAAAACCTTTCTCCTCTGAAGCCAAAACCACGTGGAGGATTCACAGCAAAACTTAACCCAGCTGACACTTGTTGGTTCTGGTGAGGCTTTTGCTGTTTAAACCCCATTTTTCACCGGCTCTGTAACCTGCAGGTGACAACAGCAGCATTTGGAGCTTTGGGAAAACAGCACCGTGGCAAGGGGAAAATGTGTTTCAAATGAGTTTTGCTTTTGAGCTTCTCGGTTCAAGGCAAGGGAAAGTCTCAGCAGAGCATCACGAGGCAGAGCTGGAGCACATTTCCACTGGGGGGAAAAAAAAAACTAAATTGCCAAGTTGTGTGAGCTCCAGGAAGGAGTTTTTTTCCACCAGCTGAAAGGGTGTAAAAGAAGGCTGGCTCTGAAAGCTGAGGTGTCACAAAGGATTTGTGGCATTTGTTAAATTTCCTGCAAATATTAATAGGTTTTTAGCTTGTGTGTGTGTTCAGTATCTGAGCCACAGAAATGTGGTTGGTCATTAGGGCATCTACTACTTTGTTAAAGAAAAAGTAGGATTTTCTCCCTGTGTGTAATACCCAGGCATGTGCTACAAAGTCTGGGACTGGCCATGACTTCCAGATACCTCCAGATTTCGGATGTTTCACACCCAGAATTGGGTTTATGGCATTAGAGGGATAAATTCATCTTCAAATTTGAATTCCTATACAAGTCTTTTCCCTTGTGCCTTCTTTCCTGCTCTCCCTTTATCCCCACCCAAAATTACTCTTGCATCTTTATGCAAAGATCTCATCAGAGGTGGTAAAAAAGGGTGAGGTTTCTGCTTCAGACTTGTCTTTAAATAAAATATCATTCCATTCTCAGCTGTTCATTGAAAATAATAACTTTCTCAGACATCCAGCAGTGCTAAAATCACCCTGTTTTGGAGAGTTATTGAGGTGGTTTCAAAGGGCAGGGAGGGACCAGTGATGGAATGTGAACATTTTATGTGACAAGTGACATTTTGGCCTCTGAATGAACGTTTCTAAGGATGTGACTTGTTGTACCTGGGTGTCCTTCCACCCACCACCTCGGGTGGTGACAGCAGAATGATCCGGAGGTGTCTGGGAGTTAGGTTGGAGCTTTCCTTGTCCTGAATCCTTTCCTGCTGCTGAGAACATTCCCAGGGTCGTTGGCTCTGACCACATCCCCACAGGAGATGTGGCACCTGCGTTGTCAGTGCTGGTGGATCCCAACCGCTCCAGAGGAGTCCCCAGTGGGAAGGTGTGAGTAGAAGGCATCAGCACACCGGTTGTTCTTAATCTGGCCAGCAATAAGCCAGAATCCTGGAATCACTGAAGCTGGAAAAGACCTCAAAGATCCTCAAGTCCCCCCTGTGCCCGGTGCCCACCTTGTCCCCAGCCCAGAGCACTGAGTGCCACGGCCAGGCCTTCCTTGGGCACCTCCAGGGCTGGGCACTCCAAACCTCCCTGGGCAGCCCCTGCCAAGGCCTCACCACCCTTTCCAGCAAGAAATTCCTCCTCATGGCCAACCTGAGCCTCCCCTGGCACAGCTGGAGGCCGTTTCCCCTTGTCCTGTCCCTTGTTCCCTGGGAGCAGAGCCCGACCCCCCCCGGCTCCCCGCTCCTGTCAGGGACTTGCAGAGCCACAAGGTCCCCCCTGAGCCTCCTTTTCTCCAGGCTGAGCCCCCCCAGCTCCCTCAGGAGCTCCTGCTGCTCCAGCCCCTTCCTTGGACACTTTCCAGCCCTTCCATGTCCTTCTTGAGATGTAGTTCAGATGTTTGTGACCAAACGTGTGCAAGGGGTTGCTTGAATTCTTGTCCTTCCCAAGGGAATGACCTAAAAATTCAGCTGCAGCTGCTGCTCTGACCTTGTTCCTCTGCCTTGTGCTCACCCAGAGACACCCATGGTCTAGTGGAAGGTGTCCCTGCCCATGGCAGGGGGTTGGAATCAGATGATCCTTAAGGTCCCTTCCAACCCAAACCATTCCATGATTCAATGATTCTGTGAAAGTTTAGGATGGAGTTTGAGCTTTCTTTCAAACCAGTCCGTGGTGGGAAAAAGCCGTGTGGGGTTGGGAAGCAGCTGCCTCAGCTGACCCTCAGGTTTAGGGCCTGAGCCTCAGGTTTAGGGCCTAAGCCTCGGGTTTAGGAACTGACCCCCATGTTTAGGAACTGATCCTCAGGTTTAGGATTAGTGCCAAGAAGTAGAGATGTGCTTGTGCTGCAGTTCCCAGTGCCAGCTCAAACATCCATGGATGTGGCAGGGTTGTCCCATTCAGCTCTAATTCCTACCTGAGAAAAACTGGAAAACACCACTGGGAAGTGTCTGAACTTGTGAAAAATGCCCCTGGGAGCAGTGTCTGAGCTGCAGCAGCAGGAATTCGGGGGGTGCTTTATTTCAGGGCACAGTTGTGGTTGAGATGCTCAGCATTCCGGGCTCCTCTCCTGCTCTGACAGGCAGACAGAGGATTTTTAGGGATGGGAGAGGTTTCTGCCTGTTTCCTGATGCTGTTCCAGGCAGGAGGAATCTGCAGTAACATGCTGCCATCTACTGGGAGCTGCTGAGGGAAAAGGGAAGCCCTTGGACATCCCAGTGCTCTAAAATACGACCTTTTCATTGCCAAATATCACTTCTCTTCCCGATTTTATTCTGGATAAATGCAGAAACAGCGGGATGTGTTTGTGCCTGGGTGCCCAGGTTGCCCGAGGCTGTGGCTGGTGAAGGGAACCTTCCTCTGGTGCTGTTCTTGATGTTTGATTTGTGTGGGGGGAACATCAGGTCCAACAGATCCTCACCCAGATCCCCTGTGTTCAGATGTGTCTGCAGTGCTCCTGTGATGCTCTTCTGCTGCCTGTGGGTCAGAACTGGGTGTGAAAAGCATCTCAGACGTTCTCCCTTGGGGCTGCACTGGAGCCAGCACAAAATTTGGGGTGTTTCACTTCATTTAATTTGAATAAAACCCACATTAGCTGAGTAAAACAGTCAGGGCACTCTCATTGCCCCACTTTATCCCCCCGCAAGGTAGAATTCCCCAAATAATTCCCCAAATCTTTGCACTCTGGATCCCAGAAAGCCCTTTCCCTACAGAGGAGCCAGAAGCAGAGCAGCTCCAGAAGAAAAGCTTCTCTTTGCTGACAGGGAAGGACGTGTTATCTCCATCCCAGCCCTGGACTCTGCGTCTGGAGCCTGCCCTTGTTTTGGGTTTGCTGCTTTTAATTAACAAAGCTGCTTTGGTTTTCAATTAAGGACTTGGTTGCAACAAAATCCCTATTTTCTTTGCCTTTCTTTCCTCTCTTGTTTGCTCCCCCCTGTAGTTTCCACGGAGCTTTGATCTCTGCAGGTTTAATTAGCTGTAATTAGTGGTTTCACTGCATTAACCAAAAATCCCAACCACAGAGGATTAAAAACCACCCCTCAGCTTGATGCCCTCCCCCTCCCCTTCCTCCTTTTGCTTCCCCAGTATGATTTGAGGGAGCAGGGAGTCCCTATTTGGTCCTTCGCCACACGGGTGCTGCTGGATCCCAAAGAATTGCCCTGTTACGGACTCAATAAAACTCCATGGAACAAAGCACCCATCTGGGTATTTGAATTTCCAGTTAAATCCTTAGCTGCCATGAGTTTTAGTACAACACCAATTTATGCCTTGACAGCATTTCATGGAGCACTTTCTTCCAATCTCCCTGCTTTCTACAGTCCCGTACATTTAGAATCATAGAATCATGGAATTGTTTACTTTGGAAAAGCCCTCTAAGACCATCAAATCCCAGCACTGGCCACTGCTGACCCATGTGCCCAGGTGCCACATCCCACGTGGCTTTTACATGCCTCCAGGGATGGCGATTCCATCCTGTGCCAGGGCTGGACAACCCTTTTGGGGAAGGAAAAGTCTGCACTCCTTCTACTATCCCAGGTTGCTCCAAGCCCTGTCCNTGGGCACTCCCAGGGATCCAGGGGCAGCCACAGCTTCTCTGGGAAATCCATTCCAGCCCCTCCCCACCCTCCCAGCCAGCAATTCCTTCCCAGTATTCCATCTCTCCCTGCCCTCTGGCACTGGGAAGCCATTCCCTGTGTCCTGTCCCTCCCTCCCTTGTCCCCAGTCCCTCTCCATCTCTCCTGGAGCCCTTTGGGCCTTGCAAGGGGCTCTCAGGTCTCCCTGGAGCCTTCTCTTCTCCAGGTGAACCCCCCCCAGCTCTCCCAGCCTGGCTCCAGAGCAGAGGGGCTCCAGCCCTGGGAGCAGCTCCGGGGCCTCCTCTGGACTCTCTCCAGCAGCTCCACGTCCTCCTGCTGCTTGTTCCCAGGGCTGGAGGCAGCTGCAGGGGGATCTCCCCTGAGGGGGCAGAGGGGCAGAATCCCCCCTCCCCTGCTGTGGGATCAGCCCAGGGCACGGGGGGAGTTTCTGGGCTGGGTCACATCCAGCTTCTTATTCCCCAAGTTCTCCTCAGGGCTGCTCCTCCTTCCCAGGACAACACTTGATGCTTAATCTGCCTCATCTGGAAAAGCACCTCCAAAACATGCTGTATTTTAGTTGTGACCCAAAAAGCATCACCAGTGCCCGACAAAAGCTCAGCAGCTCTTCCAGCACATCATCATGTGGCAGAGAAACACCATCCAGCCCTGAAGGCTCAGAGTTTGGGATATCCCACGATGCTGATGCCTCAGCAAATACCTCCTTCCCTTTCTCTTCACAGCAGCTCCCGCTGTGACACAGTAAATTAGAGCAGGGAAACCATCCAGCTTTGAGGGGAGGGGCTGTTTTTTGGGGGTTGCATCAGCTTTTTCCCTGGTTTTGGCAGGATCAGCTCCCATGTCTGGTTCCCAGTGGGCCTTGCAAACAGCTGTGCTGGCACAGCTTGGGGAGAGGGAACAAACAGGGAGATGAGCTCTTGGAATGATAATGGTCCTGAAAATGGAGCCTTATCTGAAATTGGGATGAGGCATCAGGGATGAAGAAGGGAATTGCTCAGGTAGAGCAGAGGGGAGGCAGAAGGGTCCAACACCACCTTGTGCAGAAGTCACTGCTCTTCCCACACCATCCTTGGGCCATTTGGCCTCACTCCAGCCTAAGGAGGGATAATTTTAGTCCTCAGCTTTGCCGAGCAGCAGATTTCTTATTCATTGCCTGCGTCTGGGAAATGCCTTCCCTGCTGCTGCTTCTCACATTAGGAAAAAGCTCCAAAACGCCCTGGTGGTGATAGACCAGATGTTGGGAAGCAAAGCACTTCACTCTTGGGGATGACATTTCTGGTGGTTGTCCTTAACTAATTTTCATGTAACGGGAGCACGTGGAGATGGAAAGAGAGTGGGTGAACCCCTGAGTGGTGACAGCACATCATTCCCCTCCCTTCGGTATGTTTACATTCCTTAAGGAGGGAATTTGCTGGCTTTGTAATCAAAACACAAACGTGGACAAAGAGCCCAAAGAAATGCAACTCCAGGAGGTGTTTAAGCCTGAGTTTAACTCTCAGATACAAGCATTGACTCATTGACCTGATGGATCACAGAATGATTTAGGTTGGAAGGGACTTTAAAGCTCATCCAGTGCCTTGGGCAGGGACACCTTTCACTATCCCAGCTTGCTCCAAGCCCCGTCCAGCCTGGCCTTGGACACTTCCAGGGTTGGAATACTTGCTCTATATCTAGAGGTCCACCACAGTCACATCTCCATCAGAGCTGGTTGCCCCTTTGGTCCCTTCACAGTGAGAAGTGAGGATGATTTTAGGGTGTGATTTTTCTGAATTGGTTTAAATTGTCTTTGAAATGAGATGAAGGGGCCTCCGAGGAGTCACCTCCTGGCAGTGCCTGTGGCTTCCTCACGAGGATCAGGGAGCAGAGGTGACCTGCTCAGGGGGAATTATCCCTGGCAGATCTGTTGCTGGGCCCCTCCGTGGCTGTCTGGGGTGAGGAGATGACTTTGCAGGTGGGCAGATCCATCCTTAAGCCCCCTCAGCAGGGCTTTACACCCGGACTGGGAGGCTGAATTAACTCGGCAGCTCCCACATCCCTGATGTCCAAACGTGCGAGTCGCGTAGCACCCACTTTCCGTTGGAATTTCTCCATGTAGCAGAGGAAACATCTGAAAATGTCAGTGTGTTCTGGAAGGTGCTGGTCCTGCCCAGGCTTTCCAGTGTTGCCTCCATGTTCTATTTTGCTCAGGCATTTCGGTTCTTCCCTGAGGCTCTTTTAATCTCCACTCTGTAACCTTTAAAAGAAAGGGTTTTAGTGGCCTCTGTAATGATTTTCATTGCCTGAATGTGGATGTTCGGAGCTGCTCCGAGTAAAGAGATTAATTCAATTTTCCTAAACTGGAAATGGACTGAAAAACTGAGAGGCTCCATTGACTTTCTTCGCTCGGTTCTCGGTGTGTTTAGTGAAACAATCAATGGAGTCGAACTTCTCAGCGTTCACATTTCCAGGGACACGAGCTGGGGGAAGATGGGAATAAACATTTTTAAGCCTTTTTTTTTTTGGCTGTTAGACTTGGCCAGAGCACGTTCCTCCCGTGCATTAAAAACATCAGGGTAGATTCTGCTGGAAACGAATTACAAACAAATCCCTCATTTATCCCCGAGGTGACAGTCTTTTGCTGATATGTGCTTTCTGGAGACTAATAAGTTTTTGAATGTCGGTGGGGGAAAGTTTGGAGGAAAAAAAAAAAAAGAAATAAAATCAAAGTAATTGCTTTGTGTTCCCAAGCTCCCTATTTGTGGAGGTGCATGTGTGTTTATCTCCCTCTGTCATGCTGCATTGCTAATGGTAATTAAAGGGAAGGGATTTTTCTTGTTGGAAGTTTTTCTCCTTATTTTCTGCCTTTAGTGACTTTGGCCTCGGTGACGATACTTTGCCGCCGGCCACTTCCCTGTAGAACTGCTTTAAGACGAGGCCTAAGTTTAGGAAACACGGCTTGTCCAGCTGGGATTGGATCGTTTTGTTTCTCCAGGTCCGTGGGACGTGGGCTGGGTGTTGGTTTTTGTTGCAGAGCAGGTTTTGAAGGCACGTCCTGGGTGTCAGTCCCGTGGTGGCTCTGGGAAATCACGGAGTGTTTGTCAGCATTTGGTTTGTTTGACTGCACAGGATTTGGGATGTGGGGGATGGCAGCAAAAACATGGAGTAAAACCAAGCGGTGCTTGGTCAGCAGTGAGCTCACAATGGGCTCTGATTCCCTGGTAAATCCAGATAGGACACGCTGGTTT
This sequence comes from Cephalopterus ornatus, assembly GCA_013396775.1. Lineage (NCBI taxonomy): Eukaryota > Metazoa > Chordata > Aves > Passeriformes > Cotingidae > Cephalopterus > Cephalopterus ornatus. Next base: position 32,835 of record VZRE01005978.1, on the reverse strand, counting down.
CCAGCCCTGGGTGTCCATCCCACACGGGCTGCGGGGCTTCAATCTCTCCCTGAATTTCAGTCTCTCCCTGAATTTCCTTTTTAACATGAAATATGTGGGCTGGGAAGGGGCCACGGAGCTTTTCCCCCACAGGCTGCAGAGTTTGGAGCCCAGGTCTTGAGTCTGATCAGGACATGAAACCTCAGCCCCACCACAGTGTCCAGTCTCTGCCTGGGTTCCCATAGGCTTTTCCATACTGGAGAAATGTGAAGGTGAGTGTGGAAGCTCATTTCCAGGTGCACATAAAGCATAAGCCACATGGGATACATCACTGGCTCTGAGCAGGAAGGGTCTGGGCAGGCTTTGTGTGCACAGAGAGCAGCTTTATTTGCCTGCTGGCTTTAAAACTTCCAAAGGAACATTCCAGCATTTCTCTTCTCAGTCCAGTCCAAGGAGCTTCTCCTGGTTCCCCTGCACTTCCATATCTTCAGGAAATCACATCAAGCATCACACAAGGTGTTGGGCTAAAGCCATGGCTGTGCTGGAGACACTGAGGCAGCAGTGCAGGGATGGAAGTGTTGATTCCACGGAAGTCCTAGCAAGGGAGAAGAGGGATTTCCATTGGTTTTGCTCAGTTTAAGGTTTTTTTTTGCTTTGGAGTAGCAAAGAGTGGCACCTACAGCACGTGGATGGGTTTCAGTGGATGGTCTGCATTTAGAATCATGGAATTTTTTAGGTTGGAAAAGCCCTCTGAGACCATGAAGTCCAAGTTCCCCCAGCACTGGCCACCACTGCCCCATGTCCCCAAGTGCCACATGCACACGGCTTTTAAATCCCTCCAAGGAATGGAGATTCCGCCACTGCCCTGGGCAGCTGTGCCACAGCTGGACAACCTTTTTGGGGAAGAAATTTTCCCTAATATCCAACCCTAAACCTCCCCTGGCACAACTTCAGGCTGTTTGCTGTAGGAAACTTGAGACGTCTTTTACTTGGGAGAAGAGACCAACTCTCAGTATGAGCTTGAGCAAACATCCAGAATCATCCCATGGGAATAAATCCCCCTGTGAGTGAATGTGAACTCCATGTCTGAGCTCTCCCACAGCCTGCTTGGAGATCCTATTTGGGCTAGAAATTGCTTGCTGCTTCCATGTTTCCTGGGAGTTCCTGATCAGGTGCCCAGCAAACAGCTCTTTGGGGGGAAAGACAGATTTTTAAAGAGGAAACTTGGTGTGAGAGACACCAAAAAAAATCCCGAAGAGAGGGTCAACCATCAACAGCCATCCTGGGTGTTTGTCTGCAGCTGAGGGAGAGGGAAATACTGGATTGAGTGCTGTGTCAGCTCAGGAAGGACATGGAGGGGCTGGAGCAGGGCCAGAGCAGAGCAGCGAGGCTGAGCAAGGGACTGGAGCACAAGTGCTGTGAGGAGAGGCTGAGGGAGCTGGGGGGGCTCAGCCTGGAGAGGAGGAGGCTCAGGGCAGACCTCCTCACTCTCTGCAAGTCCCTGACAGGAGCGGGGAGCCGGGGGGGGTCGGGCTCTGCTCCAGGGAAGCAGCAGTAGGACAAGAGGGCTCGGCCTCCAGCTGTNGGTGTTTAGGGACAGACTGGATGTGGCATCAGTGCCATGGGCTGGGTGACAGGGTGGGGTTGGATCAAGGGTTGGATGGATGATCTCGGAGGGCTTTTCCAACCCAGCTGATTCTGTGATTCTGTGAGTGTCAGCATCTCTGTAGCCTGGCTCCAACCTGCAAATGGAAGCAATTAGAAATATGTCCTGTCTTTTTCCCAGCAGGCTCAGCCTTTCCTGCACAAGCCCCACAGACAGAGAAGACACATGTGGGTCCTTCAGCAGCAGATTGGTTTGCCCTGTCAGTCAGATCTCATTAGAAACTCAAAGCTGCAGATGCTCCATACCCCGTTCTCCGCTCCGGAATAACGGATCCTGGGGCTGTGAGACGTGTTGGAGTCACTGCTCATCACTTCTCTCTGCTCTGCACTCCAATATTTTCTCTCTCTCCCTCCCTTAATTTGATTCTGTGATTCTATGATAATTAGATTGAGCCCAGAGCGAAGCATTTCAATCTGCTGATGCGGCAGCATCCTGCATTCAGGAATGTTTCCCTTGGAGCGGGCAGGGCATGGCTCAGAGTGAGTAAAATAGGAGTGTCCCCATCACTTGGGGACAGATGAGGACACAGCCAGTGGTGGGAGAGGGGCTTCCAAGGTGAGAGCAATGGCCCAGGGCCAATTCCTGGTGGGAAGGGAAGAGGGAAAACAAGCAGAGGACAAAAATGAGAGGATCAACAGGGTCAATCCACGACAGAACTTCAGAGCTGAGCAGGGATCTCAACATCAGGGCTCAGGGATAGCCCAGGAACCACAGCAGGGACAGTGTTCCAGCTCCTCTAAGTCTCTCAGGGGAGGTTTAGATTGGATATCAGGATTTCTTTTCCATGGAAGGGGTTGTAACAGCCACCTCATTAGATGCAGTAACATCCTATTTCGGGGTGTTCAGCCACCTCAGTAGTTTCCCCATGAGATTTTCTTGGGTCCATCCAAAAGGTTTGGCCCACCTGAGTTGGAATTTGGATACCAAAGTACGACTGTCACAATTATCCACTGACTTCCAGCCTGGAATGAGATGAGCTGTCCCTAAAGGACAGAGCTGTGATTTTCGCAGTAAAAAACCAAATCATCCACCGGAGAGATGATGATTCCTCAGCTGCCAGAGGCAACGGGGCTCCGGGGCACGAGAGCAGGGAATGCAGATCAGGCGACGCCTGTCTGCCCAAGGTGGTGCCTGACATTAAAAATTCCCACTCAAGCGCAGGAAACACGGAGCGAAGGAGGTGAATTATTGATGGAGAGCAAGCATTTCCATCTCTGACAGATGGAGACTGTCTGGGAACGTTCTGCGGAGCGGCATCTGCGCGGTGCCTGATTGGCATCCCCGAACTTTCGCACGTCAGATGTCGGATATCAACACACCGACTCTGATGGAGCAATTAAATGTGTCCTGTGATGAACCTGAGCTCGGAGCCAAGAGAAATCCATGCCTCAGGTGAAGCCCAAACTCCTCGATTCCCGTGTTTTAGGGAGGTATTAAAATAATCACACCCGGAGCGCGGCATTGAATGTACACATATGATGTCAATCCATCGGAATATTCAGGAGATGATCTGCAGCGTGTAAACTCCCCCTCGGATTTTCCTGAAGGCTGTAATGCTCCCCCTTGTATTTGGCAATTTGTATTGCAGATTTGAGATCAAATGATACGGGAAAGGCGTAAAATCCAGGTGACATCTCACAAGCACATTGACACGGAAAGCCGGAGTCGGCCTCTCAAGTGCACACGGGAGTCGTAGCTCAGATACGGATTCCACATTGTCATGGAACCACGGAATCACAGAATCAGCCGGGTTGGAAAAGCCCTCTGAGATCATCCGTCCAACCCTTGCTCCAACCCCGCCGTGGTTCCCAGCCCATGGCACTGATGCCACATCCAGTCTGTCCTTAAACACCTCCAGGGACGGGCACTCCACCCCCTCCCTGGGCAGCCCATTCCAATGGCTGAGCACTCTCCAGGGAACAAATTCCTTGCTGCTGTCCAACCCCAACCTGCCCTGGCACAGCTGGAGGCCGAGCCCTCAGTCTGAATTAGGCCACAGCAGCTCAGTCTGGACCCAACCATGACCTACTGCAGGCAGACATGGGCTTGATGGATCCAACCACAGCCTACAGCTGGACCTGACCACACCTACTACAGACCTGACAAAACCTACTACAGACAGACATTGACTTGAGGGACCTGACCATACTTACTACAGGCAGACAGGGACTTGGTGGACATGACCATGACCTACTACAGGCAAACAGGGGCTTGGTGGATCCGACCACAGCCTACTACTGGACCTGAGCACAACTACTGCAGGCTGACATGGACCTGTTGGACCCAACCGTGACCTGCAGGCGGACAGGATGGACCCAACCACAGCTTACTCCAGGCAGACATTGGCTTGATATTCAGGACCATAATTACTACAGGCAGACATTGATTTGTTAGACCCAACCACAACTTACTACAGGCAGAAATTGACTTGATATATCAGACCATACTTACTCCAGGCAGACACTGGCTTGATGGATCTGACCACAGCCTACTGCTGGACCCGACCACAACTACTACAGGTGCACACTGACCTGTTGGACCTGAGCACAACTACTACAGGCAGACACTGACTTGATGTACCAGACCTTACTTACTACAGGCAAACACTGACTTGTTGGACCCAACCATACTTCCTACAGCCTGACACTGATTGTTGGACCCAACCATGACCTACTACAGCCTGACACTGATTGTTGGACCCAACCATACTTACTACAGCCTGACACTGTTGGACCCAACCATACTTCCTACAGCCTGACACTGATTGTTAGACCCAACCATACTTACTTCAGGCAAACACTGGCTTGTTAGACCCAGCCATAGTTACTACAGGCAAACAGTGATTTGTTGGACCCAGCCATACTTACTCCAGGCAGGCAGTGGCTTGCTGGACCCCCCAGGACTCCTCCACATCCCCGTGTCACACTTGTCCTGCCCCCTACTCGGCAGGTCCCACCAGACGTGTCCTTCACCCACCGGCAGCTCCCAAACATTCCTGCTTTTATTAGAGCTCCACAGACTCTCCCCAGTGAGCATCCCCCTGGTTTTACACCCAGTTCCAAGCCACCTGATCCTAAATAAAGCCGGGCTTTTGCCACAGTAAGTGTTGTTCCTTGAGGGTAGCTAAAACTGTAGGGTTTTTTGTGCTGACTGAAGCAATTTGCAGCCCTATCCGTGGAACTGCTGACTCCTTCTGCTTCCAGGCTACATTCATTTCCACATTTCCTCTCATTTATGCACGAGGCAAAGGGAAAAATCCCTTAATATTCTTTATGAACTGGCAGATGGGATAGGGAATTTTTTTTTTTTCTTTTTACTATATGCAATAAAATGCAAATGTGTGTGGCTTATTTGCGAATGCTGGCATTAATAACTGATATTTAAACAGGTCAGATTAGCACTTTTACTGATCTCTTAAAAAGATTCCTCCCCTCCCCCCAATCATTTGCACACTCAAAATCAATTTTAATACAACATGTAAATTGAATTGAATTTTTTTTATATATAAAATTGCATTTATCTGCTCGACCCATTAAATTTACTATTTAATATGTACTTTCCAGCTCACTTGGCTAGAATTTCATTGCTCTTTATCTGTATAAATTTAATTAGCCTTGATATAATCAGTATATTATAGAACTAATTAAAGATTTAGATAAGTGCTGAGGGTGCTTGTTTAATACCCTGTGAAGTTCCATTTGGAGAGGGAGGATTTCCATCTCTCATCCTATATCAGCCAGTTTGGAGCTACAGGGAGTTGTCTCAGACATTGTTTGTTTGGGGTTTTTTTAATTATTTAATGGGGTTTAATGGATTTATCCTCCCTTTGAAGAGCTGTGTGGAATTCCTGTGGATCACAGGGGGCTTGGAGTTGTTCGGGGGTGGGGTTTAAGTGCTCCGTGTGTGTGTTTCCCCTCGTGGCGATGCTCAGAGATACCCAGGCATCCCCATTCCCAGAGTTATGGAGTCATCATTCCGTCATTATGAATTATGGATTATGAAATGCAGGTTATGAGTTATGAATAATTCCATAGTTACGGATTATTATGAATTACAGAGGTTGGAAAAGACCTCTGAGATCATCAAGTCCAACGTGTGACTGATCAGCACTGAGTGCCACGGCCAGGCCTTCCTTGGGCACCTCCAGGGCTGGGCACTCCAAACCTCCCTGGGCAGCCCCTGCCAAGGCCTCACCACCCTTTCCATGAGGAAATTCCTCCTGATGGCCAACCTGAGCCTCCCCTGGCACAGCTTGAACTCATTTCCCAGCAGGGCCGCATTGTCCAAGGCACGAGCGACGAACCACGGGAGGAAGGGAAAAGGGAATAAGAAGGAAATATTAAAGGAAGAGCTTGGAAATATCAGGATAAAAAGGAAGAGAGGGAAAAGGAGAGACCTTTGGGAAGCGTGGTGATGTTCTGCACGTAGTTCACCTTTCTCTTTGCTAATTATCTCCACGTTTCAGAGGTGATTTATCATCTGTGTCTCACAAAAGGGATCTGTAGCGAGAGAAAACCAAGTGCTTCAGTCCCACAGAGTTACCACTGCACCCCAAAATGTTGTCTGGCTGTTTTTATCCAAAACTGCTTAATTTATATAGAAAGCACCTCTCAGGTGAGCTGATTTGTGTGTAGTGTTTCCTACCGCTGTCTCTGTGGTTTCAACTTGAAAGGGGAGAGTAATTAGATTCTACAACCTTTAATTAGAAGGTTGGAGTTATGGCTTTTGAATAAATACACTGATTTTTGTTGCCTGTGTGCTGCAGTGGGTACAGTGCTGATCAAGGTGTGAGGGCTTCCCATCTCTGATACAGTTTTCTGACTTGAAAAAATAGCTTTTAATTATTTTTAATATTAATTTTTAATTCTTTTTCCAGCTTTAATAAAAAAAGGCAATATCATCCTTCCATGCCAGCCTTGATTATCTGTTAAGGGCCGTGATTTACAGCGTGAAGCACCAGTGTGTTATAAATTCACTTTTATTTCTCCGCCTCGTGCTTTGTTTTCTTTCCCAAATCATTTTACGTCTTGGATGTTTGAACAGTTTAGATTTTGAAGTGGTTTTTGACATTCTGGACATGCTTTTCCCACAGAGCCATCTGGGCCTCCTGCCCCAAATTGTGCCGTGTGTGGTGGTGGCACATCTCCCTCTGGGCTCCGGAGGGGCTGGGGGTGAGGTGGGCTCTGGTGCCTCCAGAGAAGGTGTTGATCAGAGTGGCATGAACACTTTTGGCCTGATTTTGGGTTCCTTCTACAGCCCATGGAGACCTGTGGGGGCTCCTCACCCCAGCCAGTGAGAGGTGCCTTGGTTTGGTGTCCAAGGGGAGCTGAGGTTGACTTAGAACAGTGAAACCACCTCTGGGAATTCCCCCTGAAGCACTTTGGGGTTCTTCTGGAGGCAGAGAAGGATTATCCCTGTTGTTGTCCCCAGAACTGCTTCAGATTACTTTAAAATCAGGAAAGGAATCATAAGAAATGTTCATCAGGATCCACGTTCTGCTGTGGAATGGATTCCTGAGGGTAATGGAGTTCACTTATTTTAGGGTTGTAGCTGCAGCTGAGGGTGAGCAGTGGTGAGAGAGTGGGGCTGGATGATCTAAGTGGGCTCCTGAGGGGCTGGGGATGAGGTGGGCTCTGGTGCCTCCAGAGAACGTGTTGATCGGAGTGGCATGAACATTTCTGGCCTGATTTTGGGTTCCTTCTACAGCCCATGGAGACCTGTGGGGTTCCTCACCCCAGGCAGTGAGAGGTGCCTTGGCTTGGTGTCCAAGGGGAGCTGAGGTTGACTTAGAACAGCAAAACCACCTCTGATGAGGACATCTCTGGGAATTCCCTTGTGAATTCCCCCTGAAGCACTTTGGGGTCTTCTGGAGGCAGAGAAGGATAATCCCTGTTGTTGTCCCCAGAACTGCTCTGGGTCAATTAAAATCAGGAAAGGAATCTTAAGAAATATCAATCAGGATCCACATTCCTCTGTGGAATAGAGTCCTGAGGGTAATGGAATTCACTTATTTTAGGGTTGTAGCTGCAGCTGAGGGTGAGCAGTGGTGGATGATCTTTCAGGTCCCTTCCACGCCAAACCATTCCATGACATGAATCCATTCCATGATAAGATGTAGCAGACCCCTCCCATCCCTATTTTCGAAGTTCTGAAGGTGGAACAACCAGCACCTCTCCTTGCAGGTTTTTGCTTTAAAATGCTGCTTGGCACGTGTGTAAACATCTCTGCAGCCTTCCTGAGGTGTGGGAATTACAGTAACTGCTGCTTTACGTGGATTTTTCCTTTGCTTGGTGTTTTCAGGACTCGCATTGCAAAACCTTGGGTGCTGGAGCTCATCCCTGCTGCCTCTAGAACCATCAGCTCCATTCTCACCTCTCTCCCTTTCCCACCTCAGATGTCTCCCCATAGGCAGAAATTATCTCCTTGGGGAAGATAATTCTTCAGGGATTATCTCCTTGGTCAAGCCAAGCCTGAAAATCCATTTTTTTCTGCTTTACTTGACTGAGGTTACTGAAGATATTTGGCTGAAGTGATTTCTTGCTGTATTTTCCCTTTGCCCTCACTCACATCCTCCCCTTTATTTAAATGTCATGGTTCCACCAGGGTCTGCAGATATCAAAATCGAGTGACTTTATAACCACAGATTTGGGGTTATTTTCATTTTCATTTGCTTTCTTGTTCTGTCTGGTGGCTTTTCATGGAATCACAGAATGGTTTGGGTTGGAAGGGACCTTAAAGCCCATCCAGTTCCAATCCCAACACCTTCCACTCTCCCGGGTTGCTCCAGCTTGGCCTTGGGCACTCCCAGGGATCCAGGGGCAGCCACAGCTTCTCTGGAAAACCCGTTCCAGTCTTTCACCCACCTCATCATAAAATATTCCTTAAATCCTGTCTTAACCTCCCCTCATTTAGTTTTTATCCAGATTTAGCCGAAGTGCTTCTTACTTAACCTTTTCTGACTCTCTTATTGGAGCAGCACTTCTGGGGGCTGTCAAAGTGCCTCCCAAATCCCCAGAAGGAGAGGGAAATAAGGCACAAAATTTATATATCCCCTTTTTTTGTTCCCTCTTGGGTAAGTCTTGCCTTGTGCTTCCCTTTCTGTCTCCGCTGCTCAGGGTAGCCCCCAGCTCCATAAGGAAGGAATAATTAAAGTGACATCCTTTATTCCGCTCATCTGAAGGCCCTCCTCTGAAGAAGAGATCAAGTCACTCCCAGGGAAGTCAGAACTTCATTCTGAATTCACCTGGCCACCTTTTGAAAAAGTTTTTTTGGGGGGCAGCAGGCCTTGGGTTATGGGTGAAACATTAGCATTTAAATGGAGGAGGGTGATAATAGCCCTCAGAGGAGCTGATTACCTTTGCAGAGGTATTTTTTTCTCCTAAATGAGAAAGCTTCTTAATTTTTATTCTCTTTCTCCAAGTATGGAGTTGTCAAGAGACCATTTTTAAATATACATATTTCAAATATGTATATTTAAATATATGTATATATGTGCTCAAAATTCCTCCTTCCAAAATGGGTTCTTTGTTGGCAACTTGATGTTTTCTTTTTAAAGTGCTGTTTAAAAACCAACCAACCAAACTGGGTTTGTGGCTCAATTGGCTTTTTCAGCTTTGGTGGGGGATGTTTTTTCCTCCATCTGGGAACCATTTCCACCAGGGATATTTGACCTTCCCAGGCTGCTCTTAGTCCAGAGCTTTTCTTCACGTGATGGTGGATCTTCCTGGGCCAATTCCAGGGGGATAAAGGGAGCAGAAAAAGTGCATTTCAAGCTTTGGCTTTAAATATTATTTGCTCTAACGTTTGTCCTGAAAAAAAATGCCCCAAAAATTCAAGGCACCTTTGAACCCAATCCCGTTGTCAGTGCTCAGTGGAACAGGTCACAGATGTCAAGGTTGGGACGTGAGTTAATTACGTGAAGGATAGATTTTATTATTATAATTTTATATCATTATATATTTTATTTCTATACTATATATTTATTGTATAAAGTGTATATAAAATATAAATTACAAATATAAATTATAAATGTAAAGTATATATAAATACGAATACATAAAAGTTGTTTATTATTATTATTATTATTATTATTACAAATCTTAGTCATCCAAGCCATCAAAATAGTTGGGCATCCTGCATGAGCAGCATATTAATGAGTTTGGATACTTTAGGCAGCCCCTCACTTCACCAAAACAAGGCCATCAACACTAAAGCTGAGCTTAAGTGGAGAGTTTGACCAGGGATTTAAGATCTTAAAGAGCTAAGGGTTTGGAGCCAGATAAATGTTTCCTTTCCCTTGTGAAGCATCACCGATTTCTTTAGGAAATCAGGAGAGATGCTCCAGAAGGACCCATCCCAAGTTGATGGTATAAAACCTCTCGTATCAGATCAACTCAACAAGTCCCATTGATGCTTTTCAGCACAAGATAAATGAAATTATAACTGAGTGAGGAAACACGCAAACAGAAAGATTTCCCTGGGGAGTTCCCAGGTCACTTTGTTCCCATCAGCTGCATTTCTGACTTCTTAGAGTCCTGGAATGGTTTGGGTTGGAAAGGACCTTAAAGCTCATCCAGACCCACGCCCTGCCATGGGCAGGGACACTTCCCACTATCCCAGGTTGCTCCAAGCCCTGTCCAACCTTGGACATTTCATACTCAGGGGAATAAATTTGTCAATTCTTTGATCTCTTCTCTTCTCCCCCCAGATATCCCATTTTTGAGCCCTGGAAGCTCTTACTGCCCAGCCTGGTGATCTGTGTAGGGTAAATCAGCTTCCGTGTGCCCACATAAAAGCCAAAAGAAAGCTTGGGAAGCTAAATTTCCTCTTTGGTTAGGTGTGCTAATCCCACAATATTATTTATTAACCTATTTGTCAGATGATAGAAAGAGCTCTTGATGAATATTAATTCCCCTCCCCGGTTTTAAAGCTCAACTTTAAAAAACACAAAACAAAGGATTTCACCGAGCAGATCCCCCTCACCCAGCGCCCATTTATCCCTCCCCCCATCCCATCCCCGCTTCCCACAACCTCCTCTTGATAATCAAAGGAGCCTAAATAAAAAAAAAACCACAGACCAAGAGGCTCATCCCACCCCCTCTTTTCATATTTCATTATTTGATAACATCAGAAGGCGAGTCCATCGGAGCTGCTTGGGCAAAGGCAAACAGGAGTGGGCCTGATCAATATTTATTAATACTTTCAAAGACAAGGGAGGCAAACTCGAGCAGACTTGATAATGGAGTGAATAATTACTCATGCAAATAGGGTTTGGCCCCAGGCAATGCCAAGCCAAAGGCAGCAGGTTTTTAATTGCGCCCAATTAAAAATGCAGCACCTTTCGCTCGCTCTCTCTTTCTCTCCCGCTGTCTCGCCCGCTCTCGTTTTATTTTAGAGGAAATTTTTTAATTAAAAAATAATCTGATCTCGAGAAGAGTGGCGGGTGAATGCTGTGGTTATTAGGGGCGGAATTCTTCGGTCGGCCGAGATCTGGGACAGGTGAGAAGGAAGGAAGGTGGAAGGATGGTGGGGGAAAGACGGGCCTGTATCGCTGAGCTCGTCCAGTGGTCACTTTGTGCTTCAGACAGAGCAGATTTAGTTCTTTCTCTTTATTTTAAGGTGCTCTGTCACCTTGGGAAGTGCCATCTCCATCCCTGGGAGTGTCCAAGGCCGGGTTGGAGCAACCTGGGATGGTGGGAAGGTGTCAGGGTTGGAGCTGGATGAGCTTTGAGGTCCCTTCCAACCCAAACCATTCTGTGATTGTGTCAACTGTGCCGTGTGATGTGGTGGCACAGAAGCTTCTGGGGTTCCCTGTCACACAGTCGGGAACTGGGAGCAGCAGCTGGCACAGGGTGACAGCCCAGACCTGAGGAGTTTATAGGTCTGCAGGGATCACCCAAAAATCCCTTCAGCGAAGAGCAGCTGACTCGGGAAAGTGCAGGGTCCCATCCTTACTTACCCCCCTGCCCTGTGAGCTGCACAGACACCTCTTTTATCAGGCAGTGATTCAAGGGATTTGGGGATCTCTCCGGTGGTTTGTATGGTTTCCTTTCCTTTTCCCTAAGGGAAACACTCTCACTGAGACAGTTCTGCCCCACTTACCCCCTGTCCTAAGGGAATGATGTGTCCTGGTAGCTCCAAGTCCCTCAGGTGGTCTGGGATGCTGCTGAACTGCTCCTCTGAGTCCAACCCACTAAACCACATCCCAGTGCCACACCCACATGCCTTTGGAACACTTCCAGGGATGGTGATTCCCTCACTGCTCTGGGAAGCCTTTTCCAAAGCCTGGCCACCCTTTCAGTAAAGAAATTTTCCCTATTATCCAACCTAAAACTGCCCTTGAGGCCGTTTCCTCTTGTCCTGTTCGCTGGGAGGAGAGCCCCACCCCCACCTGGCTCCACCATCCTTCCCAAAAATACAGGAGTCCTGTTCCTCTGTCCACCAGCTTTTCCTCCCATCTGATCTCACCTGGCAGTTGTTTTGGCACAGCCTTTCAGAGCAGATTCTCACTGTGGGGTGTTCTAGGGCAGTGTCCTCAGTGTCCCTGTGAAGGGCTGTGGGGTGTTACAGAGCAGTGTCCTCGCTGTCCCTGTGAGCTGGGGGGTGTTATAGGGCAGTATCCTCGCTCTCCCTGTGAGCTTTGGGGTGTTGTAGGGCAGTGTCTTCACTGTCCCTGGGAGCTGTGGGGTGTTCTAGGGCAGTGTCCTCGCTGTCCCTGTGAGCTTTGGGGTGTTCTAGGGCAGTGTCCTCGCTGTCCCTGGGAGCTGTGGGGTGTTATAGGGCAGTGCCCTCGCTGTCCCTGTGAGCTGTGGGGTGTTCTAGGGCAGTGTCCTCGCTGTCCCTGTGAGCTTTGGGGTGTTATAGGGCAGTGCCCTCGCTGTCCCTGTGAGCTGTGGGGTGTTCTAGGGCAGTGTCCTCGCTGTCCCTGTGAGCTTTGGGGTGTTATAGGGCAGTGCCCTCGCTGTCCCTGTGAGCTGTGGGGTGTTCTAGGGCAGTGTCCCCGCTGTCCCTGGGAGAGGCTGCAGGAGCTGGGAAGTGATTTGCAGTCTGGCAACGTCCTGGGAACTCTGTGCAGAGGCACAGCCGGACCTGAGAGCCTGAGAGCCGGGAATTTAAAATGCAGCTTTGCCGTGGCTGCCCCGATGGCTGTTTGAATGCATTCAGAGAGGAGAGCAAGGGAGGGAGGTGATAACTTCTCCTGCGGCCCCTGCTCTCGGGTTTTAAATCGTTTATTCCAGCAGGACCTAAGGATCAGACTGAACCTGCCCTTGTCCTGCTGCAGAAGCCTGGGGGAGACTCTCAGGGACCTCCTGTTCTGGTGCTCTGGCCCTTTTGTGCCTTGCTTTGCTCCTCAGCCGAAGAAATGCTGAATATTTGGCTGGAGCAAATCCATGTGATGGATGCAGAAACACTGGGATCTTTTCCCTTCTCCTTCCCTGAGGTTTTGACATCCTTGTTTCTTAACAATAGTAAGTTCTGTTATGGACCTGTAAAATTAATTCCTCTAGGAAAAGGGTTATTTTCCATTCAGGCAACCCATTTTTGTTTCTGATACCCCGACAGACCTAAATCTACAGCCAAAGTTCATTGGTTTGATGGGAGAACCTTCCCCTTCTCCCTGACCCAGAATTCCTCTGCCTCAGGGACTTTCTAACCCTTATATTTTCACAGCTCCCCTCTAGACGGGATGTTTTTCCCTGAAAAATATGTAAAGGACACCAGACTGATTCCCCTCCACCTCTGGGCAGCTCTTCCCAAGTCCTTTCCACCTTTCCACGCTCTTCTCCCACCTTCAAACCTTAATTTGTGTTACATCTTTCACCAGTTTTGTCTGAGCTGTGGAGGTGTAGTAATCTAATCCCAGCCCATTTTTCCTGCACTGGCTTAGGTTGGAATTGCCCCAGTGCTTCCCTGGACTGGGACACATTTTCCTTTAAAATGAGTAGTCATTTAAATTCCCCTCCTTGGAAATCCCTAAGGCCACTTTACATTAAGAAATACATATACATATATATACATATATATTCATCCTCTATATTATGCCTCCTCTTCAGATGATCTTCTGCCTATTGAAAGAGTCACCTCAGCTCCTGGCTTAGATTATATTTTGCGGTATTTAATATTATTTTATTTTGCAGCATTCAGTGTTTTTCCTCTCCAACTCCGTGTCTCAGTCGCACTGGAGATCTCCAGAGCTGGAGATCTCCCCGTGTTTCATATGAGCATCTCTCTGTTCATCAGGGCCAAAAAAAAATCCACTCCCCCTACCCCTGGAATTCCTTTCCTTTCCAGAAGACCCTGAGCAAGCTGGGATAGTGGAAGGTGTCCCTGCCCATGGAAAGGGGCTGGAATCGATGGTCTTTAAGGGCTTTTCCAACCCAAATAATTCTGTGGTTCTATGAAGACTCTTGTTCTTGCAGGCTGTACATCTCCACATAGATATAGATAGATATACCTTTATGTCTATATACCTATATATCTATATATCTGTATGCATCTGTATCCATATTCTGGTCTCTCCATGCTGGATCCCAGTGGTATCTCAGCTGCTGGTAACTTCTGGAAGAGAGGAGGCCTCAGCCTCCCACAGTTTTGTGTTTTAGCTCAGGATGGAAGAGTGTGAGGAGCCAACTTGTGAGATTTGCCCCCCTGGGCCTGTAGGTGCCCACTTGGCATCTCCTGATGTTCAGCTCCTGAGGGCTGGGAGAGCTGGGGGGGTTCACCTGGAGAAGAGAAGGCTCCAGGGAGACCTGAGAGACCCTTCCAGAGCCTAAAGGGGCTCCAGGAGAGCTGGAGAGGGACTGGGGACAAGGCATGGAGGGACAGGACACAGGGAGTGGCTTCCCACTGCCAGAGGGCAGGGAGAGATGGGATATTGGGAAGGAATTGCTGGCTGGGAGGGTGAGGAGGCCCTGGCACAGGTTTCCCAGAGAAGCTGTGGTTGCTCCTGGATCCCTGGGAGTGTCCAAGGCCAGGTTGGAGCAACCTGGGATAGTGGAAGGTCTTGGGGTTGGAACTGGTTGATCTTTAAGTTCCCTTCCAACCCAAACCATCCTGGGATTCTGTGATGGTGTTCCATAGGAAGATGTTTGTGCTCTCTTTGTGCAGCACCTGATGCTTCTCTGCTGAATAAAAGCAAGAGCTGATGCCATTCTTAGGAAGAAGTTTGTTCCCTGGAGAGTGCTCAGCCATTGGAATGGGCTGCCCAGGGAGGGGGTGGAGTCCCTGTCCCTGGGGGTGTTTAAGGACAGACTGGATGTGGCATCAGTGCCATGGGCTGGGAACCACGGCGGGGTTGGAGCAAGGGTTGGACTGGAGGGCTTTTCCAACCCAGTGGATTCCGTGATTCTGTGATTCCGCAGGAATAAAAGTCTGGAGCATTTACCACGGTGGTTTTCTCCTTTGCTTGCTTTCCAGGCAGTATTATGAGATGCTCTACAACACAGCAGACGAGCTGCTGAACCTGGTGGTGGATCAGGGGGTGAAGTACACGGAGCTGGAATACATCTACGCCCTGAACCTGCTGCACCGCAGCCAGACGGGCGTGGGGGACCAGACCACGCAGAACATGAGGCTGCAGCGGCTGAAGGAGATCATCTGTGAGCAGGCTGCCATCAAACAGGCCACCAAGGACAAGAAGATCACCACAGTGTGACCTGCCCTGCTCCTCACCCCCGTGGGAGAGCCGGCACTGGCAGGTGGCAGGTCCAGGCCTCGCTTTCTGTCGTCCTCAAAGGCAAACACACGTGGGCATTGTACTGGTGAGGGGGGAAATGCCATCTGGGGTTCGGGGTTGGGATTGTTTTGGGGGGGTTCTGATGTGTATTCGCGTAATGCTTCTTCCCTGTGTTCTCCCAGCAGTGGTTTCACAGCAGGAACGGGAATCCTGGTGGAGTTTGGGGTGGGATATTTGGCTTTGCTCTGCTCCTGCTGCTTTGCTTTGGGGTGTAAAACGAGCTGCTGTCTCTGGTGGGGTGGGCAGAGAGAAGATTTCACACTGGGTCGGGTCAGGAAGTTCAGACCACACTACATAAACAGCACCATGACAGTCAAGCACGGTCCTGTCGGGGTCTTGATGGTTTTGAGACCTGTTTTGGAGCCTGCTCAGCTCTGCAGTGAGTTCCCCACCAGAGTTTTCTCCACGTGAGAACTGGAGAAACTCCACACGAAGTTTTCTGCTGTTCCCACTGCAAAGAGACCTCATTGTTTACTCCTTCAGCTGATACATCCTTCAGATAGTGCTAAGCCAGTTCTCAGTGTGGGAGGGAACACGGGACCATTTGTTTCCCACTTTTTTCATTATCCCGGAGCCATCTGGCACGGGGCGATGGTGGCTGCAGGGGAGAATTGCCAACGTAAGATAATAACAAAGCTTAATTCTCTTGTTCCCAACGTATCTTTGGAACCTGCCCAGCTCCAAAGGCATTTTGTAGTTGCCATTTGATGTTCTGGAAGGACACACAGGGTGATGTGGCTCAGCACCGATGATCAGCAAGGGCAGGAGGGCAGATCCAAGCTCTGTGGGCTGAGGGACACCATTTCTGCACTGTCTTGACCACATTCCTCAAAAATAAGAACAAACTCCACTCTCCCTGAGCTGTGTAACTTCGGGTGTCCTGAAACTGCAAAATTAAAGGATGTTTAAAGACTCTTCAGAGGCTCTTCTGCTCTGTCTGGGTTTTTTTTGTAACAACTGTGGGTTTGTGGTGATTAAAAGGTTCCTTTCCAGGTCTGAATTCATGGTGTTCTCCAAGGTTCCATCAGTGTGGAAAGGATCTGAATCGTTCAGTCCAGTCCTCAAGAAGCTTCCCAACATCCATGTCAAAAGCAGAACCCACCAGTTCTAGTTGTTAGGAACCTTCTGCTGGTTTCCATCCTTGTTTTATTCCAAAATCCCAATGTTTCTTACGCCAGTGTTGGCCGTTAGCTACAGGAGTTCGTTCCCTCCTTTCCTTGATGGGATTGCAGGAGTGACGGTGGAGAATTCCAGGCTGGTCACACCCTGTGGTGATGGGATGTTCCTGGGGAAGCAGGAGATCTGTGTTCACCCCCAGACATTGGGATGTGCTGCAGTGTAGGCTCAGGAAAGCTGGATATTCCCTGTCCAGACTTTGGAGGAGAGAAAAGGATCTGTATGACACATTCAAGCCACATTTCAGACCCTGTGAGGTACAGAAGTGATGTGTGAGGAGCTCTGAATTCAGACTGAGCTGCTGTGGCCTAGTTCAGACTGGATTTCATTCCTCTGAACTTCTATTGCTGAATAATCTGAGGCTCTGCCTTGCCTTCACAGGGCTGATCTAAGGTTTTCAATCCACATTTTCCAAGCATCTGTGCTGGTGGGGCCACAATAGGTGGAATAAAACCAGAAAAATCTCGGATTTGAAGCACATTTTCTTCTAAAGTAAATCATTTCAGAGCCTTTTCTTCACACTTTCCCTCCCATTGCCCATCACACCACACCAAGATGTAAAGAGTGGGGCAGTGACACACAAGGATTTACCTGCAGCAGGTGTGGAGCAAAGGAAGGGTCTCCAGTTGATGTCATTGGTTGATAATTAGAATCATAGAATCACAGAATCAGCGGGGTTGGAAAAGCCCTCTGAGATCATCCATCCAACCCTTGCTCCAACGCCACCCTGTCACCCAGCCCATGGCACTGATGCCACATCCAGTCAGTCCTTAAACACCCCCAGGGACGGGCACTCCACCCCCTCCCTGGGCAGCCCATTCCAATGGCTGAGCACTCTCCAGGGAACAAATTCCTTGCTGCTGTCCAACCCCAACCTGCCCTGGCACAGCTGGAGGCCGAGCCCTCTTGTCCTACTGCTGCTTCCCTGGAGCAGAGCCCGACCCCCCCCTGGCTCCCCGCTCCTGTCAGGGACTTGCAGAGAGTGAGGAGGTCTGCCCTGAGCCTCCTCCTCTCCAGGCTGAGCCCCCCCAGCTCCCTCAGCCTCTCCTCACAGCACTTGTGCTCCAGTCCCTTGCCCAGCCTCGCTGCTCTGCTCTGGCCCTGCTCCAGCCCCTCCATGTCCTTCCTGAGCTGAGGGCCCAGAGCTGGACACAGCACTCGAGGGGTGGCCTCACCAGCGCCGAGTCCAGGGGCACAATCCCTGCCCTGCTCCTGCTGCCACACTCTTCCTGAGCCAGCCCAGGAGCCATCGGCCTTCTCGGCCCCCTGGGCACTGCTGGCTCCTCTTCAGTTCCCGTCCATCCCAGCTCCCAGCTCCCTTCCTGCCTGGCTGCTCTCCAGCCCCTCTGTCCCAGCCTGCAGCTGCAGGGGCTTGTTGTGGCCAAAGGGCAGGACCCGGCCCTTGGCCTTGTGGAACCTCATCCCGTTGGAATCAGCCCATGGATCCAGCGTGTCCAGGTCCCTCAGCTTGGTGTCACTTGCAAATCTGCTGATGGGTCACTCGATCCCCTCATCCAGACCATCGATAAAGACACTGAACAGGACTGGGCCCAGCCCCGATCCCTGGGGACACCACTGGGGACCGGCCACTGTTAGCTGGTGTCTCTCTCCTCCAGAAGGTGGTTTTTGAATGCTCCATGTTTTCTTGCCAGTGGCTGCTTCCAAAGTGGAACATCCACTATGGTCATGATTTGGAAGTGTTGACATTGGGTTGTTTAGCGTGGAGAGTGCTCAGCCTGGAGAAGAGGAGCTCGGGGGGGGATCTTCGGGCTCTCTACAAATCCCTGACAGGAGGGGGGAGCTGGGGGGGTGGTCAGGCTCTGCTCCCTTAAGAATCAGGAGCAGAGGAAACATCCTCAGGTCACATCACGGGACATTTAAATTGGATACAAGGGAAAAATTCCCTTGCAAAGGGTCTGGGCTGTGTGTTGGTGTTTGTTTCAAATCTAACTGGAGAGGGAGCGGGGGCGGGAGGGAACATTTTGGGAACATTTCTGTTCCTGAAGCTGTTGCTGTGGGCAGAGCCAAGCTGTTGCTGTTCATAGTAAACAACTCCTCAGACACCCCGCTGCTGATCCGCTCCCAGTGTCCACACACACCCCTAAACATCCACCTGGAGCTACACCTGGGGGCCAATCCTAAAGGGGGTTGAAGAAGAAGGTGGTGCTGACACACCAGAGACTTCTCAGGAGGTGTTGGGAAAGTCCCCTGAGAGCACACGGTGTCCCCCAGGTGTCTGTGTGATCCTGTTCTCTCCATACAGCAGCCACCACCTTTTTTAGGCCTCATGGATGTCCCTCACAGATGTCCAGGTGTTCTCCTGGTCTTGTCCACATTTGGCAGGCTCTGGCTGTCCTGGATTTATTTCTTACGGATAGAACAGAAGCACAAGTGTCCTGAGAGCACCAGCCCCAGCCCTTGGGAAACTTTCTGCCACTGCCTCGCCAGCATTTACTTTTCCTTTCTTCAGCACCTTGTTGTCTGGTAACTATTTCCCCACCCCAACATGTGGAACTCTGTCACACAAATGGGGGGATTTATAACACATCCCTAGTGGAAGATGGTTTTCCAAAGGGAACAAACCACATGAGGGTGTCGCAAGCTCTGCACTGACCCAAGAACCCCCTTTGTCTTGGATCTGAGCACAACACACCCCACTCTGTCCTGAAGGAGGGACTCAGTCCTCAGTCTGGGACCTTCCTACAAGGCCACAGAGAACATCTCTGGTTCTGCATCCAGCCCTGGGGAACAGCAGCAGGAGGACGTGAAGCCGCTGGAGAGAGTCCAGAGGAGGCCCCGGAGCTGCTCCCAGGGCTGGAGCCCCTCTGCTCTGGAGCCAGGCTGGGAGAGCTGGGGGGGGTTCACCTGGAGAAGGGAAGGCTCCAGGGAGACCTGAGAGACCCTTGCAGGGCCTAAAGGGGCTCCAGGAGAGCTGGAGAGGGACTGGGGACAAGGCATGGAGGGACAGGACACAGGGAATGGCTTCCCAATGCCAGAGGGCAGGGAGAGATGGGATATTAGGAAGGAATTGCTGGCTGGGAGGGTGGGGAGGGGCTGGAATGGATTTCCCAGAGCAGCTGTGGCTGCCCCTGGATCCCTGGGAGTGTCCAAGGCCAGGTTGGACAGGGCCTGGACAACCTGTGATAGTGGAAGGTGTCCCTGCCCATGGCAGGGGAGTTGAAACAAGATGGTCTTGAAGGTCCCTTCCAACCCAAACCATTCAGTGACTCCATGATTCTATTCCCTGCATGAGTTCTTGCCTAGGAGAGCTTTTGGTGTCCTGACATGACCCTGCAGGACACCCTGGAGATTTTGAGTTGTAAATCCACATGAAACACTTGTCACTGTGCCGAGGCTCAGACAGCAGTCATGACGTGGAAGTGCTCCTTCGGTGCTTCAAGTGACGAGGAAACACTTCTCTGCACCACAAACCGGAATATTTTCATGGGGGCTGTAAAAGTTCATGAGGGTTTCACAATTTCCCCTTTACAGCCTCATAATCTTTATAGGATTTTAATTAAACTGCAGTTTTGGAGCCTCCACCAGACACAACAGCAGAAGTGGAAGGTGAAGCAAATTGCTGTGGTTCCTTTCATGGTGGTGTGTCAGTCACCAGCTCATCCTCTCCTGGGGGCCTCCTCCCTCCATATCCTCTGGATTAAGGGTGATATAAACCTGACTGAGTGGCATGGATAGGTAGAATAGATACGGATGGATGGATGGATGGATGGATGGATGGATGGATGGATGGATGGATGGATGGATAAGCCCCCCAGGGGTATCATGGTGTGGATCCCCCCACCCTCACTGCCTGCCCCCCGTTCAGAGACAGCTCCACCTGGAACGATTTCCTGAGGAGTCCTTCCACTGAGCCTCTTTCTGCCTTTTATTGGCTGTGTTTTGTTTTATTTTATTAGCGTGAGTCATAATTGCAAATTCCATTTGGAATGCAGTGATGGCAATAAAGGGGAGGGCACTCAGACAGGGAGAGCAGGAGGAGAGGTGCCAAGAGGAAATCAGCATTGCAGGAATATCGATTCTACTGCTCACAGACAAGCAGGGAGCATTTTTTGGGTGGAAAAGAGTCATTTGATGGAGCCGAGGCTCAGAGAAGTCACCAGAATGTCGATTCTGTTGCTCACAGACGAGCAGGGAGGTTTTTTGGGTGAAAAGGGAGTCATTTTACCCAGCTGAGATGTGGAAAAGTCACTCAAATAGCTACTTGTACTCTCATCCTTAGTCCTGGGGGTTAATTCCCGCTGTGGCACACAAGCCCTGTCCATCCCTGCAGACCTTGGCCACAAAGCTGCCTGTGCTCTAATCCCAGGCATTTGCTACCCAAGGATTCATCCCACCACACTTGAAATACCCACAGCAATTCGAATTCTCCAGTAGCAACTGGAGCATGGGGCAAGGCCGGGTGGCCTTGCTGCGTGTGGGCAGAGCAGGGGATGTTCTGCCCTGAGGGGTCTGTGCTCCAACATCCGTGAGGGATGAGAAACTCCAAAGGAAGATGCAGGGAAGTCAAATGTTGCTCTCCAGGCACCCATCCCTGGTGTATTCACCCTGTTTTTTCATTACTGGGCAAAACCACGTTGTCAATCCCAAGCCGTGCCCTGCAGATCATGTTTGAGCTTTCGCAGCGAGCAGGGAACGTGCTCAGAAATGAGGCATTTTACTTTATTTTCCCTTCCTTCCTTTGCTGATTGGATCTAACAAGTGAGCCAGGAGGGGGAAAGAAAAAAAAAAAAAAAAGAAGTGGCTGCAGCCAGCATGTAATCATTAAATTTGCTCTTGGATGACCTGTGTGAAATTCAGCAGCAGCGATTTATTGGGAAGTTCATTGCACCGCTGTTCATTATTTACTCTGTTAAGCTTAGGCACAGTGGCAATCAGGGGAGAAAATTGGACTGTTAGGGCCTTGGACTTCAGTGTTTTTGTCATTTCCTCTACTGAGCTGCAGCATGAAATGTATTTTGCACGGACAAATCACCCCTCAGGCTGCTCTAGCTTGGTGCGTTCCTCTGAGGGCACCCGGGCACCGTCGGAGAGGCAAAAGCAGGGATGGGGGAAAGGAGGGAGAAGCGCAGAGCAGCCTGGATGCTGCCCCTGGTGTTGAGCATTTCCAAAGGCCTGTGGTGACTGAAATTAATGTTATGGTCATTTTTCATGCCTCTGTCCCCCAGTCGAGGCAGAGCTGCTGCTCTTGCTCCCCTCCATCGCTGGGCTCTGACAAGCACAGGGAGGCCAGGCCTAAGTTGAGTAGTACAGGGACTAAAGAGAAAGAACTGAGCCTAAGAAGGTCTGTGCCAGTTCCAGTGTGGGCACAGATCCGGGGCAGTGCCCATCCCTGTGCTGGGACCTGGGGAGGCCCCCCCTGGAATCCTGGGGGCAGTTCTGGGCCCTCAGGCAGGAGACACCTGGAGGGGCTGGA
>VZRE01005977.1:15630-36961 GCA_013396775.1 Cephalopterus ornatus | reverse complement strand
TTAATAATTGCAACAAAATAAAATATAATAACAGTAACAACAACTATTAAAATAGTAACGGAAAGGAGAGAGACAGAGGAATAAAACCCAACAGGAACAAGTGGTGCACAATGAAATTTCTCACCACTCACTGACCGATGCCCTGCCCATACTGTAGCACCAATCAGCTACTGCGCATGACATGCTGTTGTGTGGAACAGCATTTGGGTCAGGCCATGCTTCTTCCTGGATTCTGGTTCACCTACTTGCTGGCAGAGCATGAGACACTGAAAATTAGTTGACTTAGGGTAAGCACTACTGAGCAAAACATAAAACATTGTGTGTTATCAACATTATTCTCATACTAAAATCAAAACAAACCATATCAGCAAGCCTACTGGTGTGTACACCAACAGGAGCACAATAAGATATATACTTATCCTTGCAAGATAGAGTCTAGAAGTAACTTCAGAAGAGATAGAAAGATTCTAGGAATGCTAGATTTTACAGTCGCATTGTCTGGCTGACAGCCTCTGCATCTATACCTTACTGCAGAGGGTCAATTATGTAATTAAACTAGTGACTAGGTGTTTTACTCATTCCTTGGTGACTTGACTGGGCAGGAAACAGGTAGGTTGAACTACGACCATGTGTGATACACAGTTTTTATATATGTGTATCAAGAGCTAATAGTGGCATCCATTATACCCTGCCTGGTTTTCATCTACCTGCTTTTCTCCAGGTTGGATGGCCCCAGTTCTCTCACCAGTGCCTTAATAATCTTCAAAGCACCTTTTCTGGACTCTTTCCAGTACGTTCTTTTGTACAGGTGAATCCAGCACTGGACACAGGACTCCAGGTGTGTCCCACAGGGCCTGAATAGAGAGAAAGGATCAGCTTCCTCCACAAGCTGGCAACACTCCACTGAATGCAGACTAGGATGCTCTTGGGCATACTTGCCAAAGGGCATACTGCTACCTGCTGGTCAACTCAGTGTCCACCAGGGCCACCCTGACTCAGGGCGTGTCATGACGGGCTTGCATTTCACAATACTTCTGTTATCTGCACTGGAATTAAATAAACTCTCCTCAGTTAAATCGCTACATCCTAGATTCATGATAGAGGAACAGTAAGCAGAAACTACTTCCCGTGACTTTAAGACAACAAAAAGAAGACCAAAACTAGTAAGGAGGACTTTTCCCTCGTGGCTGCTGTGTGAGACCTGCCTGACTTCCATCTTCTCCTTGCTGGCCTTTGAGAAGGTGGAGAATGGCAGCAGGGCCCTGTTAGAGGTCCAGGACCTGCACATTTCCCACAGTGCCTAGCCAGGGCAGGGAGAGCACGGCCACAACCTGAGTGACAGCCTCTTGGCAGAGGGCAAGCCAGCTGCTGCCACAGTTGTTAGTGGGTGGAGGTCAGTTTTGGAGCACAATGATGGAGATTTTTCAGTCAAAAAGCTTTAGTTTTTTCAGACGGTGGAGTACCTTCACATGCAAAACCACTTGCCTACAAAGCTGCTGTGTCCTGCATGAGCAGCAATTCCAGACTAACACTTTGCAGATGTAGCAGTGAGAGGGGATAGTCTGCTGGGTATGGAGGCAGAGGCTCTGCTATGCAAAGAAGTGAGAGGAAAAACTTTTTAGGATAAAACTCTTTTATTCAGTCCGTTAAAGTCCTTGCTCAGAATTACAGGATAGAGGCTCAGGGATTGTGAACTGAGAACAATTGAGAGTAAACCTATGGGGCAGTGAGCATTATCTATAATAATTTAGCCTCAAAGAAGTGATGCTGTAGCTAACCATGAAGGGTTTTTTTTGTCTAGCAGAGGAGGATATGAGCAGAAGGTTATGCTGCGTACATGATCTTCTGTAATTTATGGCAACCAGTAGTAAGTCCAGGCTTACATAAAGGAAAGCCTATGTTAACAATAGGGTCCTTGTAGCAGTGACTTGATTCAGCTTCTGGTGTCACTCCTAGGCAGTGTGCTCAAAGTTGTCTTGCTTGTGAGAGCAAGGTGGGAAGAGGCAGGGAGAATCTCTGCAGTACAATAATAAAAGACAATTAATCTTTGCACTCTGCCACTTCTTACTGCTCACTGCACAACAGCTCACAGTTCAGCATCAAAGCACGCAGTTGGTTGACATGGCTTAATACCATTCCAGCAGACAAATGAGAAATGTAAGATTGGAATGCATTTTCTTAACTCTTGCTTTCTGTTTAGTTGGCACGGTCTTTGACAACCGCCCATCTGCAAGAGACGCATTGGTTGAAGCCACGGCCCCAACAGAAGGTTGTGTTTGAGTTGGATTCTCTGTAACCCAACTAATAAAAGTAGGGCTCTTCCCACCGCCTTTTCTCCTAGCATAGAGACATCTGTATGGTGTGTCTTCTTTATTCAACATAGTATATCTGTGACACTTTTTGAATTTGCTGTCCTTGGGAAACCTACTGTCTGTAAATGAACTGAAATAGTTTCCAAACAAAAGTAATGTAGATGCCGAATATTTTGGGAAACTGGGTTAAACCCACATTTGTTCTCATGTGCTTTCCCTGCTTTTCCATGCAGTTAATCTTATGTCCCTTCCTAATCTCCTTCCCTTCCTATCACATATGATATCCGCTTCTGTCTAGGACATACCAGCAACTCCTCCAACATAATTGCTTAGCTCTTTGCTTCCCTTTACAAGTGTCAGCAGTTAGATATCTGCACGATTTGTTGTTCTTAGGATTGGCCTGTTGTGCTGCAAAAAAGCCTACCCCAGAGTGACTTGTAGGGGCTTTCTACAAAACAATCAGATCAGCATGCCGATGTGGAAGCTGCAAAACAAACAAGGAATAATAAACATATATCCTGCAGCTGGGAAATGCCACATGTAGATGAGGATAACCCATTCCTTAGGTTCTAAACACAAAGTCCCACCGGAGAGTATCATAAATCCATGCGATATCCCTGAATGCTGGATTTTTCATTTGGGCATATGAAGAAACTGAAAAATGTGTAAAATGAAAATCACATGTACTCCAAAGCAGCTCCATAGCACTGGAAGCTGGTAACATCTGAAAGTGTGTAGGCAAAACTGACACATAAAGATGTGCTAGGAGCCAATTTACAGCAAAGGGTAAAGATCATACTGCATTTGAGTCAAAATAGGGTAGGCATTACTCCCTAGTGACTGTACATCCAAAGAGTCTCTTGGGTACTGATTATACCAGAAAATGTATGGAATACATTACAATCATGAATGTTCCTCTGACATGTTATTTCAGAAAAGACCATGAGAGTAGGATAAAATATAGGGCTCAGTCTTTCAACCTGCAGTCATAACTGTCCCAATTTCCATTGCTGTCAAAGATGAAGCAGAGATGTTTATTTCCACACAGCCACTTGTTAGAAGACACATCTATTCTGACAGAATGAAGGTTTTCAGCTGAAATCTTTGCCGGCTTTTCTTACTCTGCTTTCTGGTACTTGTTTGGAGTTAATGACTGAATCCAGAAGCCAGGTCTCTAAAACACTTGTACGGTGCATTCTGCAGTTGCATATTTGTGAATATTTAAATGGAAGTAGTTATCTTCAAACTGCTGTGAACAGGCTCCCGAGAGAACTGGTCACAGCACCAAGCCTGCCAGAGTTCAAGAATAATTTGGACAATACTCTCAGGCACACAGTGTGACTCTTGGGGATATGCTGTGCAGGGCTAAGGGCTGGACTTGATGATCCTTGTGAGTACCTTCCAACTCAGCGTATTCTGTGATTCTGTGATTGGTTTACTCAAGAGCTTCTAAATGTGGCTTAAATATTCAAAAGAAAAAAACCAACAAACCCAACAAAACTAACTCAGTCCTATGTTTAATGATTTATTATGAAGCTAATCTGATTAATTCCTTCCTACAGTTATTTTGAACTGTTGTCTCCTTGCTGCTGTTTTATATGGAGGAAATGTATTCTTCTGTTAAGCAAATACACTACGGTGTTTGGGAGATTAAAACAATGAGGCAAAAAGCTGAAGTACATGCAGAAACTTGGACTTGAAGTTCAGGGAAAATGAAGGCCATATGTAGTGCCATCCACTGTGCATCTTCCTTCTAATCAAGTCTATGAAGAGAAGACATAGTGAATATTGGGACTGATGTTTGGACTGAAAGAAGTCCAGAAAACCTGTGTTTAGCAAATCCAGGTGACAGTACCTGCATGTAAGAGAAAGTCAGCTAACTTCTGCCAAACCATCTTTAGAGCACATTGACACTGGAAATCTCTTTCTGCTTGTTAAATTCTTGTAGATTTTAAATGGCTGAATAAAACGTGTCATTGGTGTGGAAAGTGTCATCATTTCCATCACTGTTTGACATCTCCTTGCTTTGACAGGGAGACTGCTGGCTGGTTAGACTGAGTGAGAAGTAAATACAGGCCATCTGCTCCTAAGAAAAAGGCAGGGCAATTCTGAAGGAGCTGGCATAGGTCTCCATTGGTCTCTGCCAGCTGAAGAGTTCAAATTCATGGAGCCAGGGGACAGGGAGCATCTAACATGGTAATGTGGGGAAGTACCAGGAAATTTTTTTTTTTTTCTTAAGAAAAACTTTTACCCAAGGGGAAGATTGTGTCTCAGAAAGCCATTCAGGTCAAGCAGTTGTTTCCTGTTGACCAGCTATTGCTGGTCATCCAGATCTAGGTAGATTGTGTAAAACTTGGTTTAGGCAACGAAGAGTTGGCTTCTATATTTCAAGCTGGTTTTTACAGACTGCAGGAGGACAGCATCCTGTACAAACAGGATTCCTGTCTCTGCTTCAGACAACTCTGTGGTGAGTTTGCGAGCTGGTCCTTTCGCTATTTGCCATGGGGAATTTGGGAAAAGAGGCAAGAGCTCCCAGTGATCTGGATCAATGTATGGGAGTCTGAGGTGACCTGAGCACCCATTTTATTTCCCACCAAAGCTGCTGCTGAAACTCCTCTCTGCAATCTTCACCTCCAAGGTGGGAGAAGAGCATTTCACAAACAAGGACAAAAAAGATGTGATGGGGTGAGGTTTCTAGGGTCAGGAGCCCTGGTGTCACATAAACTTTATCAAGGGCCTAGCTGCTGGATGTGGAGAGAAAAGGGTGAATCTGCTGATGAAGCTGCTGTATCAGAGGGTCTGCTTGCCAGGCTAGCAACCTGATGTGCCACTTCTTCCTGCTGTGAAGAAGCCGATGCAGACTAATAAATTCTTAAAAGTGGTCATCCTCATCTCTATCTATATAGATAACTGTATTAACAAAGTGATGCAAATCCCTCCCCTTTCACCCAGCACATATACAGGTTTTCAGAGCATTGATAATCTTCCCAGTCAGAGGCGGCTGTATCCTGCCTAACAGGAGAGACCTCCTTATGGGATGTGCTTGTTCCCCATTTTGATCTCTCCTCTAGAGTCTCCTACTGCAGGTAGAGACACCTTGCTAAGACTGGCAGACTTCAGCGATAAACACTGTGTGTCCTTTCTTGCTCTGATAACTCAAAATACTTCATAAGGACACTAGCAAGTCCCATCCCATGAGGAAGCTCTACAGCAGTTTGAGGGGATAACAGGGAATTTTGGTTGTGGAGATTTTGGGTGGCTTGTGGGGGCAGTGGGGTGAACCAGGCTGCAGTAGGGTCTCGAACAGATCACTTACCTCAAGTTGTCGTAAACTGGCTGTCAGGAACGCCTCACCAGAGGCTTCAGTGAGGTGTGGAAGTTGGTCTTGTAGTCTGCCCAGCATCACACCTGGAGGCAGAGCCACATCCAGACACCAAACACAGACATTTCAACTCTGTGCTCTCACTGCTAACCCACACTCTCTGTGATAAAGTAAGCTTAACCAAATATAATAAAAACAAGCTTCACATGTTGTAATCGCTAGACATATTCCCTTTCAAAAGGGACATGTACATGAAAAGAGAGAAGGACAAGCCAGGGATAAGAAAAGGGCCATGTAAAATCACTTCAGCATGTGGCTGCTAACACCAACATCCTTAACATTTATTACATGATGCTTGGTGATGTAGTTTGGCCTTCAAATGCTTTGTAGAGTTAGCAGAGGGACAGCCAGACCCCTGAGAAGAGGCCTGGCTTGGAGCTGACTGCAACATGCTGCACAACGTGCAGTGCTCATTGAAATTTCCTCAGCACTCACCTTAAAAGCAGCAAGCTGAATGCTGAACCCTCAATGAACTTTGAAGTGTTTACTTTAGTATAATCAAGTGACTGGAATAATAGCAACGATAATCATCATCTTTGCTGTTGCAATATGATTGCAACAAAAAACTAGCTAGATACTCTCAAAGCTTCCTGGGAGGATTTCTTTATAATTTACACCCCATAGCTGAAATACAGATCCTGATATACTTACACCATACATCTGTTCTCCTGACTTTTTAACCACCGAGTGCTAGTTTATTGCTGAGTTTAAGGATAAAAGAAGGAAGAAATGAAAGTAAAAAAAAAAATTTCCTCTCTACTAAGTACATTCAGATGTCAGCCTCCAAAAGCCCTATGCAGTGTTTCATTCCGAGATAATTTTACCTTTCTGCTTATGAGGCAATGTTGTTATCAAATGGGTTTAATCACAAAAGAGCTGTGTTTTACAATGGGGAAATGTTATTATATTATGAATATAGTAAATTAAGATTAGCTGCAGTGTATCAATGTGTCATAACTTCCAGAAAGACAGATTTGTGAAATAATGGTTACTGAGTCTTCCATCAGTCCTTGCTTGGATGAAAGTTTTCAAGAATGTCAAGGCTGGAACTGGGAAGTCCAACGGTGATTCACCTGAACATACACCTGCTCCAAAGAAAAATTGTTACTGTCAGTTGTTTTCTAAAGAGAAATGTCACTGACCAGAGGACAGCATTTTGGATTTGTGCCATCTTCCAGAGAGAAAGAGAATAAACTTCCCAAGAACTCCCAAAAAAACTATTCACACGCCCATGTCTAGATTTGGCAAGGGTGTCCTTGCTAACAGGGTCCAGGGACTTCCCACTGTGCATGTTCCCATCCCAGAAGGTGTTCAAATATGTCATTTATCTGTACCCATGACAGATGCTCACTACACAAGAGCACTCGAGTGGGTATTTATGTCTTGCTGGGCAACTCTTCATTGAAAGTGACAGTGTTAACCTCCCTTAAATTAGTTTAGTTTAGGCAAAGGAGCATATCTGAGCCAGATTGCAGCTAAACTCAACCTCCTTCTACCAGTTTCAGAGGCAGCCATGATTTTACTGACTTCTGTATTTTCACAACACCTTGCAGTTGCTTCTGATTCTACAGGGAGTCTGGGACCATGGCATTTGGCTTCTTTTATGGAGAACTCCAGCATCTCAGCAGAAGCCTTACAATCTCACAGAAGACTTAGTGTGAGATCAGGGAGGGTGTATGAATGTTCAAGTTTGAAGCTAAATTTGCAAAGCTTAAAATTGTTTTGTGGGCTCTTCTTTAGTATACAGAGCATCTCCTTTCTGCTCTCCTCTCCCTACTCATTTCCTGAGTGTACTTTCTTCTACAATACAGGAATTGCTGTAGCTCCTGTAAGTCACCTGATGCAAACACAGGGCAATGTCCCTTTCCAACCACACTCCTCAGATTTTATTTGCAGTTTAGAGCAAAGATCATGGGGAAACAATTTTGTGCAGTTAAACAACATTTATGTTAGGATACAGGTCAACAAATTCTACCTTATGCTTTGATTTTCCATCTGTTCCTCTGGAAGTGACTTTCCTTCCTATAGCCTTCTACATTTCTTGGAAGAGGCTGACAAGACAAATCCCTCTTCTTTGCCCCAGTTTGTACAGCTATGGTAGCCTTAACACAGAATGATAGACTCTGAGGGCTGTCTTTATTAGGGAGCTACATTCAGAAATAGTTTAGTTGTCCAAAGCATGATAACAACCAAAGTCTAGAGATGGGACTAGAGACTGCTAAGCTGTCTTTTGCCTAAAAGTAGCTCTTAAGAGCTCTTGAAAGAGGCAGTGCAACAGGTGGTCTCCTGGGGGAAAAATTGGGAGGTGTTTAAAAGCACTTTTAACAAAGCTGTATGCACACATACTCTAGCTAGGCACTAAGGGTTCTCTCATGCTTCCACGGGTGAGCTGGTGAGCAGTAAGAGAGTAGCAAATAATCTGTCAAAAAAGACTAGAAAATCACAAATTAAATGTCTGTGGCAGGAATTTAACTTTTTGATGCCTGCTAACCCAAGTATCAGGCTGTGATTCATTTTTCCCGTGGTATATGCTAACTTTAAGGGTGCCACAGCATGCGACCAGATAGCCACAAGGAGAGAAAGTTAAGCAGGTCGGAAGTGTAGCAGCAAACCTTTAAGCTAAGCTGAAGAGATAACACAGGTAGGAGAGTGTCCCTGCTGTTCCCACACAATACTGCCAACGTAAGATGTTATATGCAAACTCCTCATGGTCTCTCCCGTAACATCTTTTTGGTCTTCAGAGCCTCTTCTGCACACTGTTAGAGACTATCTAAGCCTGCTGCTTCCCTCTCCTCCCTGAAATATTCACTGGTTCCTTGCTAAGGGCACACAACTTATCCGGTCCCTCTACCTGAATCAAATAATTTGATCGTTCTCTTTAGAGTGATTACCAGCAAATTAGACAAAGGAACTGATATAAAAGTTGCAGTCATTTGGGTTTGTAGTTGGCACCTGTGGGTATGGCTCTGGCAGCTAATAAATCACATCAGGGCTAATGAGCCTCTTACTCTTACTGAGTTCTGTAGGCAGGCAGCACCAGAGCAGAATCTGTTCCTCAGGTGCTCCCCCTGCTCATAGTGCTCACACTGCCTTGGCTGACAGAAGAGGGAAATACCAAGTAGCGAGAGATGGGACGTGTACAGATGACTTCTTCGGTAAACTTGAAACTGTTCTGTACAACTCAAAGCTAATACTGCTGGTCAGTGAGGGGGAGGAAGGAGCACAACCACCTTTCCTAGAGCTGTCTCTCTTGGCAGCTTTAGATGTGCTTCAATACAGTGTTTGAGCAATTGCTACGACAGCAGGTGATGAGGACGAACGCTGAGCACTCTTTCTCCAAGTCAGTATGTGGTTGAGGCACCACATATTCCCTTCATTGCTACTATCTTAAAATATCTGTCCCACTTCTGGTCCTGCAGCCACCCCTTCTTACTCAGCTGTGCTCATCTTCAAGGCTAATAGCTTGCCTCCTGCTCTGCCTGCTCCAACAGAGGAGCATGCCCTCACCCTACTGCTTTCCAGCTCTCCTCAGGCACATTTTGTCACATCCACAGGTTTCATGCATTGAGCTTCTTCACCAGAGACATCCTAAAAATTCCTTTGATGGGAGTTCCAAGTACAAGGGCTTCTGTGCTGTGGCAAAATATCCTCCTCTACATCCGTCCCTATACTGTCTATAGGTTGCTTGACTAATAATCTCCCTAACCAGTCTTATTATTTCCCCCTGTGACATTTGCACTTGACATCCTTTAGACATAAACTGTCATTGGAATCTTAGACTAAGGTTGGACCTAGCCACATTGAAGTTCCATCAGCAATTTAGAAAGTAAGAGTGTCCACTCTGAACTTCATGACTCAATGGGAGGGTCTCAGTTACCCTTTTGTGTCTCTGGTCTCTATGTAAATCATTCTGAATTGATTCTAATTTGATGTGCCTTTGTATGTTTCATCCATGCAGGAAGTAATGGAGTGGACCTTGCCATCAAACTTTGATAAGTTACATTTTTACAAATTCATGATAAATCCATTTTTGCTAATACCTGTGAGAGTTATTCTGTAAGTGACCTAACCTACTCCTTTGCAACACTCTCAGTAATATACTCATTCAAATGCTGCTTATAACTCTTCTCAGCCCAGCAGTTGAGTTGCGTTGTGTTGAGTTGTGCTCAGCTGAGTCTTGAGCCCTCTAAAAGGCCTGTCTTATTCCCTGACATATACTTTTTTCTATTTGGTAGTATTACTGTGATTCAAGTTTGATAATGTGTGTCTTTTATAACTAAGGCTGTAGGAATGGAGTTCATTATATCATCATCCTACTGTGAGTTTTTCATACCAAGTGAGAGTGAGCCTTCTATATATCACAAGTAATCTGATTTTAGCAAATAGAGTGCTTCCATGTGGATGGGCACGGGGTCATAAGGACACATGAAGGCATGATATGCAGGCTGGCAGTGCTAGCTCTGCATCTGTTTCTTGTGTTCCTGCCTAGTGAATTTGCCCTTACCCTGTACAGCTGCCTTTGTGAACCAGCAGGTCACAGTCTGGAAGGACTGGTCTGTGTGAGCACTGCAGATGCATTCCCAGCCTGATGGCGTTCATATGACTGCTTAAAACTCATGTTTTATACAGGGCCACAGTTATTATACGCATAAAGCCAGCTTTCAGCCTACAGCCCCTTCTCTACAGTGGCATTTTCTCATGGTGATTAATGCCATGATCAGCTTTGCTTGCTGCTGTAATAAAGCTCAAATTTGTAAACAGACAGGCTGCTTCCCTCTGCTGATAAGTGAGAACTGAAGGCGTAGACATCTGAATCTTATGATGACCTTTGGCTAGGTCTTAAAATGTTTTCTGCTATTGCCATCCAATATAACTGTGTTTTGAATAATGATGTCATGATGCTTGAAGGGACATAGATTTGAAAGACAATAATTAATCAACTGCAAACACAGTCATCCTTTATTCTGCACAAATACAAACACAGAAAAAATTTACAAACTGTCTTTCAAACATAAGAATAGTTTGTTAAGGTGATGAACAACGAACCACCCTCAGAAGCATTGCTTTCTCTGCATTTACCCACCGTGTGCGAAATAATAAAACAACAACAAACCTCTAATTCACAGCAACCATAGAGCAGAGGAGTGTTTTTTTCTCTTACATTCCTTTCGAAGACACCATCCAAATTTTTTTTTTTTTTGCAAGTTCATGCTTACTGAGTCTTAGTACAAGCATGAATCAGGGTTGACTCCTTATCACCCCCGCAGTTCAAATTAGAGAATCGGCTCCTTTTTGTGGCAGCTCCCGGGTGTTTGGGGTGTATGTGACCAGTCTGCAGCGCAGCTGTTGGGCCTTCTGCCCTCGCTGCTCTCCTCCGCTGGCCGCAGAGCGGTACTGCCTGCATCCCTGCTCCGACCCTCTGCTTGCGCCTTCCTGAAGCATGCATTAGCAGCCTGCCGCATTCCTATTTCTCCCAGTGCCCACTAGATGACGCCTCTGATTTTAACAGGAGCTTGTAACCATAAGAGCTTCGGTCTCAATTTTCTATATTCTGCCGTGTGTGTGTGATGCAAAGAAGGCTCGAGAGCATGGAAGACCGGAAAACATCTTCACATCTTGCTGTACATTTTCAAGGACTGTGAGGGTGCAGAGATGTATTTTGTACTTTCACACCCTGTCTCTCCTGGCTTGTAGACTACCACACTGTAAAGAGACACAGTTGCATAACCTACCACAAATGCAATACTGTTGACATGTGTAACCTGAGACCAAACTGAAAAAGGAGAAGAATACTGAAAAACAGCAATAACATCAGCAAAGCAGGTACATTACTGTTACTCCATGTTGTAGTGTATGCCCTGTGGTTATATGCAAGAAAAAAGGAAATGGACTATGGAGTCATTTGTTGGCAAAGTCCTCTAGCTTGTGTTATGCCTCAGAAATGCATGCAGCAGACCTAAGTCATGCTGTAGTTAAAGAATAGCAAAGGGCACTCCTTTTCACCTGCCTGCCTTTTTTGCATTAATGTATTTGAATCTATAAAATCAAGACAGGATTTTATTTAAAAAATACTCAGCGCAGTTAAGACTGATGGTAAATACAGACTATAAAACTAGATTGAGTAGTCATTGTGACTAGTTACAACAAATTCATTTATTTAAATTACCTTGACTGGTTTGTAACAGGCAATTACAATTTCTTCCTCTAGGAGCAGGTGCTCCTACTTAATTTTGTTATTTCTATTCTGAACATGACATCGTGAATGTGGGTGGGGAAAATTAAAAATCTTACGCAGCAACATGTTCCTATGCCTGGACAATACAACCTTCAGTTTCTCAAAGGCTAAAGGTGCAATCCTGGCACTTGAAAGCTGAAATATGTGCTGGCTGTGGGAGGAGTCTGCAGTGAGAAACACAGTGCAAATGGCATGTGGCTGTTTGCTCTGATGGACTTGGGCCAGCCGCCGGAGTGCTTCAAAAAGAACACACAGAGAGGAAAGGTGGGTTTTATTAGGGAGGAAGTAAGCAATCATGATGCTAAATACAATAAGTTACATATACCATAATTTCGAAGATATTTTCTGCAAGATATTTCTTTCCAATGTATTAGGAGAAACTGAAATTGTTTTCAGATTGGTCTTCCATGGCTTTTCTTTTTTGGCCCCAGGACTGTTGAGACTGCCAAATATTTGCTGCCCTGATTTCATTGTCAAAGCTCCTAGGAACTTCAGAGATGTCAGTTAGGACCACTATTGGCCAGTAATTGAAGGAGTAGCAGTGCTGTTTCATTATTATACCTTTTTTCATCTTGGTCTGTGTGAATCACACTGAAAAAGCCTGAAGGGTTTTAGATAGCCTCAGTTAACCCAGTTTCACTCCCTATGCTACCAGTTGTTGCTACTAATCAGCACTTTTATTGGTGTTTACAGCCTCTTTTGTACTGCACAAAACTCTTTCTTAATGTGAAAACAGTAACAAGCAGGCAAATTGCCCTACATCTCTCCGAAAGGCAAAAGTGTTCTGGACTTCCTTGTGCGTTAGGAAGCAGCATGAATGGGCATACATCCAGCATTTTTTCCCTTCCACAAATGCATCTGAACAGCTCAGGTCACTTTAGGTCTTCTGAGTACAGCAAAATATCACAATGCCCTTCCATTCACAGTATAGGCAGGCTCTGACTTATGACTCCTCAGGTCTGTCTGAAAAATTTCCTTTCTAAGCCTTTCTCTGTAAAAAGGCCTCAGCGAATCCAGGGATTCATAAAGGAGAGGAGATGACTAGACCATGGCCTGAATTGCTTTTCTTTCCCCTTAGCTGGGAAGAAAATGGATAGAAGTGAATGTGATGTATTAACATCCATTCCCTGAGCTCACTGTCCTGGAACATGACAAGGGCAAAGCAACATTCCAGTCTGCAGTTGTTAAAACATGTTGTCTAGTACATTGCTTGACACAGCATGCTTTCTTTGGTTAAACAAGACCTATAAGCAAGCTTGCTAGATATGATTTCCCTTATAATTAATTTTTTTAAACATTCTTCTGCAATAGCATTTGAACTATTTTTGCCTCTGGCTAAAGAGACAAGTTGAATTTCTTGGTCTCAAAGTGGTGTCTAAAATAGAGCTGGACAGAAATAAAACTCTTTTAAAAGCCTGAACTCAGTCATGCAAAGGAGGAAGCAAGTTGCATAGCCTTTATTTTGCTTCCAGTTCAGGACATGAGCACCCCATGGCCACATGCAGCCCATAGATGATGTGGAGAAGCATTCCTCTTGCTATGCCAGGCACGAATAATTTGGGTGCTGGGATGGGTTTGAAGTGGAACAAGAACTAAATAGTAGCTCTGCTTTGGGTCAGTTATTTGTCTTCTCATTGCCAAATATGAGCAAGCCTAAGCACGAAAAGCCTGGTAAAGTTGCTACACATACGCCATGTATGGTGCATAAAGCCTCATCCAGAAAGCTCATCATGGGGCTGTAATGCAACTCTAGACTTGTTTGACTGCAGAAAATGGTACTTTGTTGAGCAGAGCTCCTCTGAAAAAGGGATCAGGTCCAAGGTGAAAGGATTGTGAGTTGAATATGTTCTCATACGCTTAAGCTTTTTGAAATCACAGGAGAAAACACGTTGTTCAGTACAGAGAAAATAGAATAAAGCAAATAAGATGTGTTGCAGTGTTTGTTGCACACCTGCTGACTTCTGCAATGACATTTGATCAGAAAGTATTTAAAGAGGCTTTAAAAACATTAGTTTGGTCAGAAATGTCACACATGTCCCATACAATACTTTGAAACAAGTGTTATTTTTAAGAGCAGTTTAAATGTTACCCTCAAATACAAAGCAACTTGGATGGGGCAGATCCCTTCCACATCTGGTGTTGTAAAGAAAGTCTCTGTCCCTTTTTTTGCTCATTATCAAGCCACAAGACTCTACCTGTGCTTTACAAAGAGAAACTTTCTTAGTGTTTACACAGGTGGTCTAGGAAAGGGGATGTGAAGGCTGTTGGCAGCTGAGCAAAAAACTGATGTGAAACTGTGAGAACATGTACATTTTCAGGGCTGAGCTATTTAAAATCCACATTTTTTAAGGTGGAGTGAATTGAATTCCATGATTCCAAAAGATAAATATAATGCTAACACAACAGGCCAGTGACTGCAGTCTGGTATTCATTGCCTGAATACAGCTCAGGGTGGCTCTTTAAACCTTCCCACACAGTGTCTGCAGCCACTGTACCACCACCATGGTCTGGAAGGATTACTTGAGGAGAGCGAGAGCTTAGCTCATTTCCTCTGCCCTTGCAGGCCTTGGTCTCTCTACTTAGGCTGCTGCTTATGTGATAGCCTGAACAGCTGGTGTGTAATGGGAATA
This sequence comes from Cephalopterus ornatus, assembly GCA_013396775.1. Classification (NCBI taxonomy): domain Eukaryota; kingdom Metazoa; phylum Chordata; class Aves; order Passeriformes; family Cotingidae; genus Cephalopterus; species Cephalopterus ornatus. The sequence goes on along the minus strand of VZRE01005977.1, from coordinate 22,402 downwards.
TACTTGAGGAATTCAAATTGGGGACTTAGATACGGAGGGGCTGCATCCCCTGCAGGCATTACTAGAGTTGCAGTAGTAGGAACTGAATTTGAGGGTTCTCTCTGAAAACAAAGGGAGGGAGGGAAGTATGGCACCTTGTAGGCCACTTGAATCTCACAGACTGTGGGGCTGGTGGGTCATGGTGAGCAGCAGCAGAGGCACAGTTACAGTGTCCCAGTGGAGTAGAAGTGGAGTCAAGCTGCGTGCAGAACTGGGCAAGAGGCCCGTGCTCGGTGAGTCTTCACAGAAAGGGTTAATAATCACCACCACTGCTACTTAGGGCATTCTTGAGGTTTTGTGTGTTCCCCCATTCATGCATAAAACACAACTGCAGGGGAGGAGGCAGGCAGAGAAAAAAATCACCAAGGAAGAAACTGGCTGAAATGGAGATTTGCTACTCAGAGTAAGGGAGCTAACTTCATTGACCTGCCTGGAGCTGCATATGGTCCAGGCGGGCATTTCATGGTTGTTCTACTGTATATCATTCTTCAGCACAGATGGGCATGCAGTGAGCAGTGACCATGCTGGTGAGGCCCAGAGCTGACGCTGTCTGTCCTTTGTACAGTAAGATTCTCTGAAGTAGCAGTCAGGCTTTTTTTCATGGATCAGGTATCTAATGGAACACTGATTGCTATCTCGTGTGAACTACATCTACATTAGGCTCAGCTCCTCCAAAAGCTTGCATGGACTCTGAAGAGAGATGTTTTCCTTTCTTTCCTGGTTTTGGGTCCCTGTAGTTTTCAGTGCCTCAGGATCAGTTGAGGAGATTGAGGGGAGGGCATCCCTGCTTGGCAGTGATTAATGATGTTGTTTGTCACTCTCTGCTGTCCTGCCATGTGTTGGATATGTTCTTTCTCTACAAACTATGCTCATCTCTGAGCTCCTTGGTTGAAGCAAACTTGCTGAGAAAGAAAGTCTTAAGTGAGCCAGCCAAAGACACAAGAGCAATCCATATCAGGGATCCAGTTTAGGACTGAGGATTTCCTGGCCCACAGTTCTGTGCTCCAGCTACAAAGATGCATTTATCAAATGGTTAGTCATATGTTATCATTGTCACTTCAAGATTACAGTGCGGAATGGTAGCAACTAGAGTTTGCCACACTCACATGCACAGATATCATCTTTGTTGTTCATTTTCGGTACCTGTTTAACCTCAGATTCACAAACAGTTTCAATTCTACTCTTCCTGCATTTCTCCAAGCTGTTGTGGTCCAAGAAGTACCTACTCCTGGGGGAGGGTGTTGCGGTATTTTAGTTTGTGACCAGCATAAAAAGATGTACTTTTCATTCAGAGCTTCCTGAGAGAATAACCAGTTTTCTGGTCAGTCTCTCCCAGCATTGCTCGACCTCTGGGATAGGTGGTCAGGGGAATGTGAAACTTCTGCTGCGTCCTGGTGCCTGAAGCCCATGCCAGCAGTGAAGCTCTCAGCTGGGGAGCAGGGCTGGATTTGCCTCAGCCATCCCCTGTGAGGTGTTTGCAACAGGCACTCGTTAACCATGTTTGGGCTGCTTAGTGTCAGGGCCTTTATTGTGCCAGTTCTGCTACCTTTATAGGCTGTGCTACTTAAGCTAACAAAAAGTTTGTAAAGGAATAGGATATGAAACACATAAATAAAAGTATCAGGTATCCCTAAAACATGTGTGGATTAAGCTGGTGAAAAGGTGAAATTTCTCTTTCCTGTGAGTTAATGTCTATTTTTCTTGAAAACTATACTTTGAGGGCTGCCCCTCCTTTTGCTAAAGTGATAAAAGATACGTTTTCTTATCTGAATGTAATGACATTTTAAAAGGCTCCCTTTGTTGTTTCTAAACCTGCATGTCAACAGTTATACCTCTTATACAATTTTCTTCATATTTACTTAATATAACTCTACATTGTGTTGATATAAAACTAGACAGCATACTTTTAACTTCTCAGTACTTTTGTTGGATGAAAATCTTTACAATGCCAGACTAATCTTTCAGGTCTGACAGCATATTGGCATGGCATGACAATTTAAATCCATGTTGGAATACATTTATCCATCACCTGGCATTATGATACTTTTTTTTTTTTTTACTGCTGGCTTCCAGACGCTCTAACTTTTGTTTCAAGCTGAGTGTCTTTAAAGGTCAGGTGTCTCACTTCTAACTCTTCTCTACAAAAGAGTTTTGAAACTGTTTATTCATAGGTATCAGGAAGGTATTCTCAAATGAAATAGTAAGAAAAACCTTTTGGACATAACTTTTTTAGCCTTTGTCAGGTAACTTTCTGTGTTAATAATTTACTTGTGAGTTTGAACAAAAAAGGTTTATTCTGTGGCTGTGAGGATGAAAAATTGGACTGTTACTCTCTGTTAAATACAAAAAGAACTACTTTTTTGAAAAAAAGACCTCACTAAAATTAGCCATATTTAGTGTAATAGTGAAGGAGACATTCTAATGTGGAAAGAGAAAATAGATTAAAATTAAAATTAGTCCAATTTTTTTTCATCAATAATCATCAACAGAAATTATGTCTGTCATCCTGCAAAACTATACCTGTGATAGTGAGACCCTTTCTGCATGTATGAGAAGACCACAAACACTTGACCGGCTTTGTTTCATTTAAAAATTGTTTAGAAAATATCACACTTTATGCTCTTCTGGGGCCATTTGAATACAGGGTTTGCTCACTGGATCTACCCACTCAGTTTAAGTCTCCTTTTTTAGGATGCTTATTGTGGTCCGCTGCCTAGCACCACTTGTCGTGAGCAACACAGCAAATGAGCTGTGGTCAGAAAGGGACAATAGGTTCCTGTGACTAGAACTGAACAGAAAGAACACCCAGAAGTGGTAATGAATGTTACATGGCAGAAGCAGAAGGTAAATCCTGTGACATGTGCAGAGATGCCAGTCTTACTGAAGGGTAAGACCTTTTGTTCTCCACTTCTTCTGAGTTTTCACTTGGCTCCTGGAAAAGGACCAAACACACTGAGACCCTGTTACTTTAGCCTCTGACAGAGCAAAGCTAGGAATTTCCCTTTTCCTTTTCCTTCACTTTGAAGAACTGAAGTGCTGGGGCACAACTTTGGTACTAACTTTGAAGAAGCAAGTCAGCTAAGAACCATCACTAAGCAGGATTTTCATCAGGAACTAGGGATTCATGGTCAACACAGAGAAGAATATGGGCTGAAAACACTCAAAATGAAAAATACTATGTAGTTATCGGAAAGGATGAATACTGAAAGAAAAATGAAAAGGAAAACACAGTCCTTAATTTGCAACAGTAAAAAGGAAGAAAGGGGAGAAGTACAGCTGTTCTGGGAAGGTTATTAGGTAAGTTTCCATGCTGCGGGCTGTCTAAAGATGAAGTCAGAGCGTTATCAGGATTTGTTTTGACTATAGACAGTATGAACTGTACTCACCAATATAATAATGGAAAACAGTTTATGTGTGTCATTTTTGCTCACTCATTTTCAGGGACAATAAGTTCCTGCTGGATTAGTCTGCTCTACAATTTCTACTACCACTGTTGACTGAAAACAAAGAAGATGAAATCCTGCTATTTACAGCCAGTCTTGAAAAACATTACCAAAAGCAGCTAATCCTGGATTTGAGTGTTCAGTTAAAACCTACATGTGAACTGAACCACTGATAGAAAAACCCACTTGCATCTATGCCACACTTCACAGTGGTAGTCCTTGACCCTTTAGCTCTTTTAGCTGGACAATTAACTTAGTACAGCTCAGTGTCTTTAATGCCTCAACAAGAGACATCTCTGCTTCTGGCTTAAGATGTTCTAGGTACTAGTCTTGCAAATAGCCCAGGGAACTCAATTATACAAGTGAACATGAGCTGTGATTATTGGATGTATGGTATTTCAGAGAAAAACAAATTCTAGTCAGGTGAAGAGAAAAAGATGCAAATGTTTCTGTTTCCTCATTGCTAATGCACCTGGAAGAGAGCAGGAAAGGGTTGGAGGAGGAAAAGGCTGAGAAAGGAAGGGAGAACGGAGCAGAGACAACTTAATATGATTTCAGGCGTCATAAAATAAATTGTCTGGCAATAAGCTGTTCGAAAGCAGTGATGTGCAAGCATCACAGCTGGAGACTGGAAGGACTTTACAGAGAGGGTAATCAGACATTGGAATGGGCTGCCCAGGGAAGTGGTAGATTCTCCGTCCCTGGAGGTATTTAAGAAGAGACTGGATGTGGCGCTTAGTGCCATAGTCTAGTAACTGGTAGTAGTGGATCAAGGGTTGGACTTGACGATCTCAGAGGTCCCTTCCAATCCGTATGATTCTATGATTCTATGACTTCTCAGAACACAGAGACTACCTCCCTGAAATGTCACAGCCATGATTTAGGACATATCAGACGTGCAGCCAGACGTTAATTAGCAGCAAATAACTCTCTGCAGCCATACTAAGAAACCACTGTAGCACACATCTGTTGAACTTAATAGTGCTCACTGTTGCAATGGTGACCTGAGCAACCTCAGCCTTTCTGGCTTGTCAGTTTTGAAGGGTGTTTAACAGGTCATTCATTAAATCAGTGGATTAGTGGGGGATGAAAAATGTATCATTTCAGTTCTTCTATCCCAGCAGAAAGGAGCTGATGCCATGGCATGTTAAACATGTTTATTCAAGCAAACTCTGTTGCTTTTGCTTTTGCTGAATAAGAGCAAGTTCACCTTTGCAATATATAAAGGTTGCTGACATACTGACTGCTCAAAAAGAAATGAGTACTGTTGACTAGGATTGAATGGCTGTCCAACACAGTGGTGAAAACACACAGAACTGTGGAAAAGGTCTTACAGGTATTAGGATTTCAGTAGCCATTCGTGAGTTCTCTTTTCCAGCTGCTCCTGTTACAAAGGCAGTGACATTTACATTAGCAGTCAGCAAAGTGACCACCCATCTAAAATCTTATTCATCTGGGATTGTCCAAACAGTGCACATAGCAGTATGGTGGTAGTTTACTGGGAGCCTTGACTTGCTGTGAAGTGTTTTTCATCATTCATTTCAAAGGATTGTTGAAAGTGGGAGATCATAGTGTATGCTACACCAATGCAGGCTGGTGATTAACCTATTGTTCTGGGTGCAAACAGGAAACAAACCCACTTCATCACTTGGACTCGGTAAAGCACAAACTATTCCAGGTCTGGCAAAGACAGCTTTTTTGCTGTCCTCCTCTTACTGTTGCCTGGTTCAGGCTATAGTTTTGGTTTCAGTGTGGTATAATGATGATTTTGATCCAAGACAGCAATATTTATTCACACTTAGCTCAGAATTTGCTCCAAGATACCCCTCAGAAAGAAAATATGTTTTCTGAAAGCTGTGTTAATACATCACAGACTCTTTAAAAAAATGTAATACCCAAATCTCAAGTAATTTACAGATGATTTTTTACCAACACCTCTTTTTTTTCACAAACATCTCTTTTTTCTTGTAAGTAAGAACTTTTGCCAAGTACCCTCATTCCGGCCAGGACGGTTAATATTTGCAGTAGCCAGGAGAAGGCATGGCCAAGGACCCACAGGTTATTCTGTACCACCTCAAGTCATTACTGAGGGCACAGGGGAGTCTCTTCCAAGGAGAAGGGATTCCTTCTGGTCAGGTAAGCGTGGTTCTGGCTCTGAGCTGGAGGGAGTGGGTGGATAATGCTGGTGGATAATGCTGGAGGAGGTGGTTGTATGGTGCCAGTTCCTGAGATGGATGGAGCAGTTTGAGTGGTGTGGCTGCACTCAGGTTGAGCTCCATGGTGAGCATTTTTGCATGTGAATCACTCTTTTGTACACCTTTGTTATTAATATTCTTGCTATTACTGCTCATTTGCTTATTTCATTGCTGTTTCCAGTAAATTGTTCTTATCTCAACCCGTGATCTTTGCCTTTTATGCCTCCAGTTCCCCTTTCCTTCCCACAGCAGGGGTGGAAGGGAAGGAGGAGGGGGAACGACAGAGTGGCAGCATGGTTTGGAGAGTCTCAGTAGCAGCACTAAATTGGGGAGTACCATTCCTAAACCATGACACAAAGCTTTGCCTGACCTGGGCTTACAGTGCTGAAAGTCTCCTCACAGAAAGTGTGCAGGATGGCAAATGCCCTACACTGGCCCCACAAGCATGTGAGCTGATCTATTCCCAGAGAAGGGCCGCTGTCAGGAGCTGTGGTGGGTAATACCCTAGTCACTGCCCTTCCCCAGTTGCTGGACCTGATGAGCTGTTGGGAAAAATTATTATGAGCTGGAGCGGAAAAATTATCAGGGAAGGCAGGGGTGATCAGTACGAGTGGAAGAAGAGTATGAGACAGTAGTGACTATGAGAACTGAAGATAAAGCAAAGAGGAAGCAAGGGAAGGAAGCCCAAGGAGCTATGTGCTCTGACAGCAGGAGCTGCGGCAACCTGTATTCAGGTTTGGGCCTGAGACCTGCCAGGCATGCTCCAGACAAGTCATCCTCTCATCCCCAAGACATGGAACAAAAAGTGGGTAACATCAGCAGTGGTTGGGAACTCAACTCCACTACTTGTCAGCCAGTTTCCTGACCAGAAAGAAAAGTAAATGGACCTTTGAAGAAAATGAATGTCTTTCCCGGCTTGAAATCCCTTCAGAATAACAGAGTTTCCATGTAACATCTCTGAAAGGAGACCAAGAGGGAGCGCAGACTATGTGAAAGGAAGACAAACCCCAGTTCTAAGCAAAGATTTTGCTCCCTAAAGTGAGAAGTGCCAACCTCATGCTGCGTGCTGGGTTTATAGCTTGAAATGACTCAGAT
>VZRE01005977.1:0-15612 GCA_013396775.1 Cephalopterus ornatus | reverse complement strand
ATTTTTTTTTTTTTTTTTTTAGATAGACCCTCTTTTCTTCTGCCCAAACACTCAATTTCTCAAAAAAAAGAAGGCCTGGTCAAACTTGTCGCTGAAGATGTCTGGCTTACTTCTGTTGGGCTCTCTCCACTTTGGGAAGAGCCTTCACAACCTTTGTACACACTACAGACATGAATAGAGTGGGTGAGGTGTTTAATATGGGAGACAGTTCCCCTTTCAGGACAACAAGATGGTGAAGAGGAGCCTGTGTGTTTAAGGAAGACCACAGTGATAGAATTGACATACTAGAAGTGATACTTGAATGCTGAATTTCTTTCAAAATGAATGAGCTGGGTAACTCTTTCTGTTGTAACTGTTTAAATATTTAAATTCTTCAAGGGTTTTTGGTATTCAGATGTGGAGTATGAACAACAGAGTAGAGGAAATAACATTATCAAATCTTTTTCTCAGACTTGGATGCTGTGATAGAAAAGCTCATAAATGATCTATGGTCCATTGAACCTTTTCCAATACTACTTTGTAACTTTTAATGACCGTGGGCTTCAAAATGAAAATTGTTGAAAAGAAAATTCTTTGATTTGGAAGGGAAAGAAAATCTTAGCTCCAAAGGGAGTCTCAATAAATTGAAGTGAGACAACACAGAGGGAAGATCATACAAGTGTTTCTGTGGCTGAATATATATTATGTTCCTCAGATATATTGACTTCTTTTCAGTCTGGAATAGGTTTCCTTTTAGGACATTAGTGTAGTAAATGTGTAAAGTTAGACCTTCACTAAAGACCTCTTTCCCTATGAAGCTAAAACAGAAAAGGAGTATTAAATATTTTATTACTCAATATTATTATTTAATAGGTATCTTTTAGAAGTGACATTCAGATATATAAGCAATATATCACATGTAGAGTCTTCATGAAAGAGAAGCTGGCTAAAGTTCATACTGAGAAAGACTTTTCTGCTGACAAGTTACTAAGTCATTCAGTCTAAAAGATTTCTTGGTCTTGGCTCTGAATGTGACACCATAAAAAGTCAGTCACCTTAACTTGAAGGCTTTTTTTCCCCCTCTAATTTTGCACTGAAGCAGAACCTTTGTCAGTGTATGAGTTTGCATCATTAGCACGAGTGTTTTGTTTCCAGAAACAGAACAGAAGAGAGTGCTGTCAATGGGAGAACAGGGAAGGAGGGGTAAAGACATGTGATTTGCTGAAATAGAAATGCAAACGAGAAAAGAGACAGCTTGCTTACTCCATGTGGCAAAACCATGTGTTTTTGTTCCTGTCCAATCACCTGGTGACCATGTCTCTTTATTTATGCTTTTAGATCAAATTGTACTTGGCATGTCACTGATAACGTATGGATGCAGAATCTACTTGATAGTATGTATTTTGAACTTGTTTTGTTTGCTTTTCAGAACAAGAAAATAGAATGTCTACTGCTCTTAAGAGACACCTTCCACTGCCCAGTATATGTGCTAGTGAAAACTGTATTAATGCTCATAAGCTGCTTTCTGAAGTCTCCCTCTCCAGGCTGACATTTCGTGCTTGCATAAATTCCCTGCACTCTTATAAAGGAAGAACATGTTATTCCTCTCCCTTCAAAACCTGGCCTTTAAAACTGCTCCTCAGCCACCATTAGTAGCACTTAGTGATCTGGGCATCCACTAAGGCCTTTTTGTTCCCTACTAGGCCTGTTTTTCCTTTTCAGTATTTCACTAGTGAGTGACTACGGCAGGATGTGATCCAAGCAGTAATTCAAGGAGTCACCCATCAGCTGAGATGCTGCAATGTATACGGGCATGTTCCCAGTTTCCCCAGTTGCAATCTAATTTGACATGACCTGCGCTTCATTCATTGCTTCTTACTTGTGATTTGACGTTCCATCACAGGTGGCATCCTCCTAATATCCTTCAACTCCTTTGACCTCATCCAGCAATATGCCAGGGTGACCCAGAAAGGCAGCACTTTCAGTTCTTCATTGATTCCTCCCCTTTTCCGTTTGGGTGTATCCATTTGCAGCTTCAAGCCTTAATTGCCAAGATGCCCTTGTGAAACGGGCAGGCACAACCATGTATTACATGTACCAGGAAGGTAAGTAGATGACACATGTTACATAGTGGTATACATTGCTTCTTTTTATTGTAGCTGAGCAAACTGCGGAAAATCCCTTCTACACTGGTGTATTCAACTGTTAAATTATTTGGCTTTACCCATGACGAACTTGTTTATATATGAATTTTTCCTTCCCAGGGATATTCTATTCATCAAATTTTATTGGCACTCGCTTAGATGTGGAGAAAACTATATATGTAAATATTTGCTGAAACTAAATTTTCAATGTGTAGAAGTACTTAACGCAAGTTGTATGAGTTGGATCATTCAATTCCTAAGCGTCAGAGCCTCAGGAGTGTTTGTCTGGCATCTTGTGTGGTTCAAGGGAAGGCAACGTTTGCAAAAGCAGCTCAGAACCAGTCTTCCAACTTCTTGGTACTTAGACTAGTGAATGCCAACACGATCCTGAAGAATAAAATGACCATCAGGCTGCTAGACCTGCAACTCATCTTGTATCTGAAATTGTTTCTGCTCTAGTCAAATCAAAAGGGTAAGAAAAGTCATGAGAGAACTCCTTGAACATGTAACTGATACTAGGATCCAGCTGTGCCACTTGGAAGTGTTTATTTTGCGGTATGTGCTTTTCTCACTGGAAGCTTGTCAAGTGGCAAACTGGGATCCTTTTTTTCTAGGATAAGTATTTTTTAGTGATCAAATTAAATACTGCTGCTCACTTCCCTTCCAGAACATTAATATTTTGAACAGTTTTTCCAAGACAGGATCTTGATGGGAAGCTACTTTGTCCATCAGTTTAAAGAAGTTACAGCTTTTAAAAGCTTGTGATTATATTTTAAAAATGTGTAAAAATGACATCCCATCAAAACCATTAAAGAAAAGTCAAGTGAAATTATATGTTGTTTTGTTTGAAAAATTATTTGCTCTTTTTTACTTTGAAACCACAGCCTAGTTCTCTTCAGTGACCCTTTTTTTTTTGTGATGTGAAGGTGCCATATTGCTTCAGGCATGAAAGTTCCTGATACTGTATCTAACATCTAGGGTATTGGCTTGGACTTGCTCTGCCAGAACTGATTTACTGCCTTGGGTGAGAAACCACACGGAACAGCTTCTAAGCATAATTATGACCAATTTCACCTGCACTCTTCAAAGCAAATGCTACCAAAATCACAACTCAGCATAATTCTACTCTCAGTTGTACCTGACAAGAATAAATCACTGAACAACTCCATGGAAAGAATTTTATTTTTTAGAGGAAATCAACATTTTTCATACACCACTCTACAGCTTAGGGAAATATAGGAGCCAAGAAACTAAAGAGCCCATGTGAGGTAGTGGGCTTGAGCTATGCTACTTGATTTGTCTCACTGTGGTCACAACTCAGTTGCTCAGAGGAGCCTTTGGAAGTGTAACAGGACCTGTCATCATGTTGTAAAATCTATCATGTTGAAGCAGTGAAGATAAATTAAAAGATGATTTTCCCTCTACTTTAGAAAAAAATTTGTATTTGATTTTAAGAAATGTTTTGAATTATAATGCAAGTCATTTTATTTCCTATTCTAAATCTATCTTCATGTGCCTTTAGGGACTCCATGATGGGATAACAGTGGTAGTTACATTTTTAAGAATATTTTTCTAGATTCAAAATGTAGCTTACATTTACTTGTAGTTAACTGCAAAATTTACTGTGTTATTTTCTCAAGTTTGTTTGATAGCAAATAAGTACAGATTGCAGCATTAAAGATGTAATTCAAAAAAATTGTTGAAATATTTCCTGGGGAAAATATCTTTCATTGAAACGGAAATCTTCCTCCAAAGACTTGTTATCGTGAAGAAACAAGACATCATCCCCTTCCAAAATAATTTTTTCTTGATTTTTTTAGTACCTGGACAAACATCTTTTTGAAAAAGACGAAAATGTATAAATAGGCAGATGTAAAGTTTTGATTTTTTTTTCTTATAGGGAAAAATATAATTTTATGAGAAACTGTGTTTCCTACAGACCTACCATAATAAATCAGCATTTGTCAGTATTGATAGAAAGGAATATATCAGATATCAAACATATTCCAATTTCAAGATTCCACAGGATTATCATAAACAACAGCAAGCAAAAATATAGCCAAAATGTATTAAAATACCTGCAGACCTTTCTTAAGTGAAAAGTAAACCCTACCCTTCTCTTTGCAGACTGCTTTTCACTCGTGGCCAAGGCAAACTCATGAAAGGGTTGTTTGGCTGTTCTGGTTGCACCCTCAGGTAGTGCAACTGGATCCAGGGCTCCTCAGGCCAGGGAGACCACTTGGGATGTTTTGGTAAGAAATTCAGGGAGAAGCACAGAATAGGGGATGGACGTGGCTGGATCTGGCTTGCCCAAGCTTGGTCCAGCCTCTGTGCGGTGCCACGCTCTCCCAGGCTCTGGAAGGCTGCGCCACAGTGCTCTGTATTTTCCTTGCTTTCCTCACCTCTCCAGAGACCTGAACCAGCTCTTTGCCTGCCCCTAAATATTGCAAGCCAGCTCCACTTCCTGCAGTGCTTCACCTGCATTTTGTTCACAACACACGTATGTGTGTCACTAAAGCTGCCTGGAAATACTGTTCCAAATTTTCATCTAGATATTGACAGATGGTTCAATTTTCACTCAGAAAATGACAAAATGCTTTTGCTTCAGAATTTTTCTGACATCTTATGGCATCTTTCTGAGATGGTCCTACATTTCCTCTGGCCCTTTTGGTAAACAGGTGTATCACAAGGATTTTGGTCTGGCTGCACATAACAAAAATATGTATAAATTAGGGACTCAGCTTTTCCATCAGAAAATGTGGTAAAAAACCTTACCTAAATGATTCAAAATGTCACTCCCACACAAATACCCAAAGGGGGAACTTCTTTAGCCTGAAGTTTTTTTCTCTTTTCTAAATGAAATTTTAGCAACATCGGTTAACAAGAAAAAATAAATTTTTGGTCTTAAATCTCTCTTAATCTGTTCTAATCTGCTGTGTTTTTTTTCCTTTTTTTTTTTTGTGTTTTTTTTTTGTTTTGTTTTGTTTTGTTTTTGGTTTTGGGTTTTGTTTGTTTGTTTGTTTTTTTTTGTTTGTTTTTTTTTGTTTTTTTTCCTAGAAACTTTGGAAAGAAAGTGAATAGAAAATCACTGATTTCAACATTCAGTTTTTGATGTCATTGCCACTGAAATCCTGGGCAGTGTTTGACATGGCTTGACATAGATAAGTGTATATTTTGTTGTACTGGCTGCATGAGGGCTTATCCGGTGAGACCGCTACAGAAAAGAATTTCAGGTTTTCTTTCAACTGTGTATCTAATATTAGCTGATTCTAAAGGGGAAGTCCCAGAAGTTGTTTTGCGGGATTGTTTACAAAGTGTGGAAAGAAATGTAACAAAAGTTATTAAACTTTTGGATCTGAGTGGCAACTTGTATGCACGTGGTTAGTTGTCTTTGTTTTTGTTTTTTGTTCCTCAAAAGTGTATAGGACTTGGGGTGCGAAGACTTAAATTCTTGTGATAATCATAGACTCATAGAATAGCTTGAATGGAAGGGATCTTAAAGATCGTTCAGCTCCAACCCGCCTGCCATGGACAGGGGCACCGTTCGCTAGATCAGGTTGCTCAGAACCCCATCCAGAAAAAGGACAGCACTCTGAATTGCTGCAGGAAAACCATTCAGCAGCCTGACATTATGCTTTTCTTCGGTAAGTAATCCCTGTCAGAAGTGTAATACCAGTTTGTCATCCTTCTGAGGCCAACCATCGTAGGGCCCAATTGGCACTGACCTGCTGCACAGCCCAGGAGAAAAGCCTCCAAGATAATTTCCCATAAACTCTAGCTGAACCTGGGAAAATATGGGCCACTCTGCATGCTGCAGTAGATGAATGTGACCTCCATCTATCTTTCATATTATAAATATTTTCTGTGGTTTAAGGCATTCATTGCCTCCTTTTGCTGTCAAGGAAATGAAGGAAATACATTTCAGTAGCACTTTACAGAATGTACTTACCTTCAGTCATTGCTGTAAATATGCAGTGCTCATATTTTCCCTGTGCAAAATAAATCAGAATGTTTTGCCAGTTAGCTCAGTCAAGTCTCAACGTAAGTTATGACTAGTGTCAGTTTTTCCCTTGTTAATAAACTTCTTCACTGCATCACATTTTTAATGCATTTGAGTGTTTCACAGTTATAGTTAATAAAGTGTTGGAATGAAATCAAGGTCTGCTGAGTATCATTTTCATGTTTTGTTTAGAACAGCATGGCTCCCATAAATAATAATAGTGGGATTTGTAAAGTGCCTCACCCCTGCGGTGCCTGAAGTCCTGAACAGAGGAATGAATGCAGGATTAGAGGTGTCAGTCATTGGCATATAATGACAAATAAACAAATGAAACATGATCATATGGAACCTAGGGAGAACAAGAAGAAAAATAATAAAGAAAGACCACAGAACCAGCATGTGGGAAACAGCTTAAAAGTCAAGCACAGCTAAAAGGAGGTCTTCAAAGGTGGAAAGGGATGAAAGGAGACAAAAGTAAGGCATAAGCATGCCAAGGAGACTGTTACAGCAGAAGCAAGGCTAGCTGCAGGTCTCAGGCACTGCAGAAGTATACAGATACAAGCACACTCTCTCACATGGGGTGACTCCAGACCTTTGTTACCCCAAATTTGCCAGGATGGTGTCAAAAAACATGTAATTACATTATCAGAGTCTCATTAGGTCTACTTAGGAAATGGTTGGGTATTGGTGATATCTGTGACTTTTCAAAACTGAGGCTGATGTCAAAGGTAAACACTAATATTTCTGGCTTTCTGGCCCTGAGGTTGCTTGCCCTCACTGTTGAACAACCCCCAAGATTCTAGGGTTGCTTGCAAACTTGGCTTTCAGGGAGCTCTCTGACTTCAGGTCTCTGAATGGCATGGAGGACAGCAATGTATGGCCTTGCTGAGGCTCCTGGCTTAGCATTTATAGTGCATTGGGTCCATGCAAAAATGCACACCAGCTCTCTCAGAGGCTGCTGGCTCAACACTCGCTAGTGATTAAAAGAGACCAAAATAGGAGGCAGTGCCTGGAAGTTCTGGAGCTTCTGTGGGGCCTGAGAGTCATGTGAATGGATGGTGTTGAGATGGGACATGGTATGTGGAAAGAAATGAGTATTACAGATGCCTGTGTATTTGAGGCAAATTTGAGTATATTTATATAAATGGAGAGAAGTGTGAGGAGAATTGTGGAGAGGAAATATTCCACTATGTCTTCCAACTCAGTCTCCTCTTTTTTTGTGAATGCTGCATCTCTGCTGAGGATTTTGTCATGTCAGCCTTGCCAGTGTGACCATATGGTAGTCTGCATAATGCCTAAATATCTGCTGTATTTTTCTTTTGCTTCCTACTCCTTTGTTCATCTTTTTGTCCTTTCTCCTTCTCTTGAGTCTGTCATCATCCCTTTCCCCTTCTGAGAATACCATTTCATCCTCCTCTCTTTCTCTTCAGTCTCCATCACAGCTTTCCTTCAGCATGCTGCCTCTACAAATCCTTTTCTCAGTCTTTGCTTTCATTTTTCAAAAAGCAGAACATGTCACCCAGGCAAAGCCTTATTGCTTCCCCAGTCTATCCAGCTCTGGGTTCTGATCTGCAGTTTGCCTTGCACTGTTGCTCCCTTCCGTAATCCCCACAGGGTGTAGGTGGTATCTCTGCCTCTCTCCATGCTGCCAGCAACACCCACCGTGCTGCAGAAAACTTGGACAGGAGTCCCTACCCTGTTCTGCTTTCTTAGCTTCTCTGCCGCGGTGAGCACTGTTGTGTGGAAGTACAGAGCACATGGCGACAGTGACTCCTTTGGAGAGGGAATGGCTGGAGAAAAATACCTTAGGAGAAAGCTGCTCCTTATCACATTTCTGCAGTCAAGTCTTGAACGAGAACATGCACAGTGAAGTGACTAATTTGAATGAAACTGGTTTAAGTGGGTTTGGATTTCAACTAAAAATATTCACTCAGCCCTGGCCACAATCCTTCATATTGTGTCTGTAGAGTTTATGGAAACACAAAGTTAATTGCTTGGGTGTTTCCAGAACTTCTCTGGTATTTAATTTAACACAAGACAGGAGGAAGTGTGTTTGCAGTAGAACTTAAGTTCTTTTTTACATCCTCAGTTTATAGTACACAAATGTTATTTTTATAACAAATTCTTCCTGGTCACTACACAGCGACCGACAGCTCTTATTCAGATTGAATACAGAGGTTGCTCCTCTCAATGCAGTTCCCCTCTTAGCTGGCACACTGCTGTGATAGCGCTTCTAGTTGCAGTGTAACTGTTCTAAGGGAAAGTAGAAGACTGTATTGCCCAGAGCTGATCTGACATCCCTAGCAGTAGCGTGTAGTTGCATATTAAAGAAAAGCATGGCCATAAGCAATCAAAACAAAGAGACCTAGGTGCTAGTGAATCTCAGAAAAAACATGCAGAATGTTCTTTGATTTAAATATAATCAGTCTACAAAAGTGACTGCCCAGATTCACCTCTCTGAACTAATGATATCAGCAATGCCAAGACCACGGTAGGTTTTTGGCTATTTTAAAAACGTACCATATCAACAAAGAAAGTGAATGCTCTGACAGTGCCACTAACTTCTGTCATGAAAATAACCCCAACCAACGCCCAAACTTGGAAACAGCAGAGAAAGAGAAGCAATATCTGTGTCTGAGCTGGAAAAAAAAGTGAGATTAAATGAAGTGATTTTAGGTCAGTCAGATTATTTGCCGAAATCTGGCCTGAGACCCTCAGGCTGTAAGACTACCTAGGAGGAGTGAAAAGGACCACCTTAGAGGTAGAGTATTTCTGAAAAATAAATGGAAGATTTCTAATATGACGTTAAGAATTACTTGTTTACATGTATGTACAAGTAACACCTCATATATCAGGTAATATGCATTAGCTGTGGCTTTATCTGTGTCTCTTGTCAAGAAGGATCAGGCTTTATTAATCTACAGGTTGCCAGGAGAAATCTCTGTCACCGGAGATATAAAAAACTAGACTTGGCATGGCCAAGCAATCTGACTTCACTTCAATATTGGCCCTGCTTTGAGCAGAGTATTAGTTCACAAGCGTCCAGGGTCCCATCCAATCTAAACTGTTCCATGTCTTTATATGTTTGCCCTACCTAATTTCTGATATAGGATTTCAATGATTAAAAAAAAAATCCAAACCCAATTTTACATTAAAAATAGCACTGGGCTTTTCTTACGATTATTTTTTAATGTGTTCATTTATTTACTTATTTCAACTGTGAAAAATTTCAATGAACAGTTATGTCTGGCTTTTATCACACTGATTTTTTGTATTTAAAAAAATGCATATGAATCAGCAGGTTTGTAAAGTATGTAAGAATTCATATATAGAGATGAAATACACATTGGTTATTAATTGTTGGTATTAATTACTTGCTTTAAAACAGATGCAGAGGCAAATATCAAGGAAATATAAAATGATCAGTTCTTCACTTTTCCATTCAGGTATGGAGCAGAAAAGCAGCAGCAGAGTTTATGGAAGTGGTACTTTTGTCCATGCAGTACTTCTGGAAGAAGTATCTTCAGCCAGGAGAGGAAGAGGAGAAATTAGCTTTTGTACTCTCACAGCTCTCAGAGCTTACCTTGACAATCACTTCCTTGTCAATGAGGCAGCAGATATGGAAGGTTGAGGATCCTTCTCACAGAGATCTGTAACAATGCTTAGCTAGTTTATTGATAGCTTCCCTGATATGAATTGACTCTTGCTTTTTCAATCTCTGCTGAGAGTCTTCAAAAGTTAATATTCTTCTGGTTTTTCCCTGTATGCATGCTAAAGGAATCCGCATGTCTCAAGCCATATATTTTCCAACTTTCCTCGAGTGTGGTCCCTGAGGAATAAGTACCCACTGTGTGATGGAAACTGTGATGTGCCTTGAAACTTGTGAGGTTGCGATTTGAATATTTCTTTTGACCAGTTCATCTGCAGTTGCCTCCTGGCCTTTGATATACCTGACCCACATTATTTTTCAGTAGTGCTGGTTAATCACCCTTTAAGGGACCAAACTCCCCAAAATGGAGATGGTTTAGTTTTAAAAATATCCAATAAAACCCTTCAATTCTGTCTTGAACATCTTCTGTTTTGTCCATCACCCCATCCATTCTGCAGGTTGGACCCAAATTGCATTGCTTAGGATAGGTGGAGCTCTCATTACAGACTTTTCACTCCTGTTTTCTCCATTTCCATGTCAAACTTATGAACACGTGTATTTGCCGCCTGTGGGGTGTTATAAATCCCCTCAGAGCAGACCCAGAAAGAAGTTCAGGTCTATTGTTTCATAGGAAATTACAAAGCTCACATTAAGAGCACGTACTTGTCTTAAAGGGGTCAGTGGCAAGTCGTGACTGCTGATGGTATTGGAAACACAGCAGGTAAAACGCATTTCATGTTATGAAGAGGACAAACAGCAAGCATAATGCAAGCGAAGACAGATAGCCTTTCCCTCACCAAGGTATCTATTGCCTCTGGACAAACGACTTTACTTAAGAAAACTCTAAATCTAACCTATGGTCTCATATTACCTTTAAAAGGAAAAATAAACTCTGGAAAGTAACATAAAACATTCTCTAATCAAAACTATTTTATCACAGTCAAACAACTCAAAGTGGTTAACAAAAGCTTTTCATTACACTTAATGATGACAAGCAGAAAGTACAAGTTTGTTCTTGGAAGGGTAGAAGGTAGCTAACAAAAACCACAGGTGACAAAGGAAGTTTGTCAGGCTGAAACTGGGAGTTGTTTTATGAACTGTTCCAAGCAGAACTTTAATCATTTGACTCGTCGGCTAGCCCTGAGGACTCTGTTTTGCCCAAGCATATTTTCCAATATGTGTTTAAAGTTAGAATTTTGTTTAACTTTTAACTTCAACACAAGCAATCTGCACTACAACCATTCCAGTAAGTGCCTGGAGAGATCTCCAGAGATTTGCTGCCCTCAGTGAAAACAGCATTCTCCATTTTCTGTCATGTATAATAAGAAAAGAGAAGAAGCCAAGAAAATGCAACATTCAGCCTTTATTGTGTCTCCCACATAGTCTGTTTTGTTAAGCACTTCCTCTGAACGGAGTTTTCATGTTGCTACATGCATCTTCTTCTGCCTTCTCTTTCAGGAAGGTGTCCCTCATTGCAGCCTTTTGCCACATTCATTTGAGATAGCAAAATTTACTACAATACCCATGGCCTTCTAACCTCGTTTGTATTTTATTTGTGCTCCTTATATCTGATGTCATAAGTCAACTAATGTAAAATGTTCCAAGGTTGTATTTCTTCCTGCACACTCACCACTCCCCCACCTTATTTGTTTGTAAGTCAATTTATTTTCTCCTCAGCTTTTAAGAAAAATCTGGTGGATTCTGTACAGGAGGTGTGGTTGATGTAATGCATGCTAGTCTTATGATGACAGCAGGTTGTCATCAAAAGCGTTTTTTCTGCACCTGTGATTTCACAAGACCCTATCCTAATAGATTCTGCTTGCTTATCAGCTTGGGTTCTGCTGATTGTGTTTCACAACGGTGCTCATCTCTCCATCCTATATGTCAGTGGTTAGGACGTAGCACTGGGGACAATTTGTCATGTCACACTGAGACACAGTGATACATCATTGCTGTGCAGTGATTTATATATTTGCATAGAAAGTCCTGCATAATTTGCTTGGAAAAGGATCTCCATGCTTTACCTCTTGGAAGACTTTAGCTCATTTTCATAACTTTCCTTGGCTATGCATATTTGTCTGTCTCTGCCTGTTTTGGCCAGGTTTTGGCCAGGACAGAGTTAATTTTTCCACACTACTCTTGAGGGGGTGGAGTCTGGAGCCATATAGGCATGTCTAGGTTGTTGTTTTACACCACCCATATCACAACTGGAGGACGATAGTAAGGGTTTCTTGCTTCCGAGTAAGGTGGGCATGGTTTCCGGTCCTGAGAAACCTGGCAGGTGTAGTGTCCATCCGCCACTGTTCATTGTTTCAGCTTGGTGAGCATTTTGCATTTAAATCGCCCTCTCTTTCGTACACTGGTGTTATTAGTATTGTTGCAGTTAGTGATCGTTTTCTTATCTCATCGCTGTTTCCAATAAATTGTTCTTATCACAGTCGTAATCTCTGCCTTTTGTGTCTCCCACTGGAGGGGAGAAGGGAGCTGTTTGTGGTTTTTGTGGAAGTAGTCATTTGGGGAACACCACTCCTAACTCACAACACTGTGATAGTTCTGTTGCCATGTTTCTGCCCTTAAATGTCTGCATTGTGGTAAAGGTAGAATGTGGAAAAAGTGCAATATGCATGGACCTCCTCAATGCTGAGCTGCACAAATTGTCCTCAGGCAAAAGATGCCTGCCTTGCCTTGGTTCCTGGGCTGCTGACTGCTTTCATGCTTTCTGTCTATGATCGGCATAGTCTGATGTCACTGGCCCACAGTCTGAATAACTATTCTATGAAAAGGAGGCAGTCTGTGGTGGTGGGGGTCTTTCCAGTGCTCAGCCTATGCCCTTTATTGCTGGTGTATATTCACATGGTCTGCCTCTGTAGCTTAACTTACCCTTCTCCACATTTTCCCTCACAGGTCCATTCTTACTCTGTGTAGAGAACCTATGGTCTTCCAGTTTGATGTACTCTTCTGGAAGTCTGATCATCATGAGTTAATTGCTTTTATAGAGAGTGACATTTCTTTGTCTTCTATATAGGGATACTGCCCTATACACGCTTTTCCATATGCAGGTGCGATGTATGTGTGAGTCAAATGAGAAATCCTCTAGTATCTGCCTATTCCAATGAAATGATAAATGTTTTCAAATCTTTGCCTCATACGAGTTTGTCCCCAGATTTTTTTCCAGCCTATCATTTACCTCCTTTGTCATTTATATATGCATTTTCTTTTGCAGAATTACAGGGACCCCATTCCCTTTGTGATTTCTATTCTTCTCTTTACTATTATCCTTGTACCAGGGGAGTGCCAGTTTTGCTTAGGCTTAGCAGTTGGGGTGTAAGTGATATAAACTTTCTAGTCTCATCTCGAGTTCTTTGCTGCATGCAGGGAAAACTGCTGAAGCACTGTCCTTGGAACAGCTGTATCCCTGGTTCTTCCTCCAGAAGAAGAGCTGGGTCCTGTGGAATTTTCTTGTTGCAGGAGTCAGTCATTTTAATGCAGTTTGGCAATGCATGAGCCTATATTTTGTCAGAAACTTGATTATAACTCTTGAAAAGAAACTTCTTGAAAACAACACTCTTCTGTGCTAAAAATGTGTCCAGAGCTCTTCTAGGAACTAATTGATTTTGTCTAGCTGGCTGCTGCTGCTTAGTGCTGTGGTAGTGTATGTGGTGGCCTGTGTACATTTTGGTTAAGACGCAGGCTTGTCTTTTTTTTCTTTCATTTCACTACTACTGAAAAACACAGTGGTTTTGCAGCTGTTTTGGTGCAATCTGAAGAACAAGCAGCTGCTGAATACATTATCTTTCATGTCCCAGAGCTGGTGTGATTATTGCTTTTAATTTCGGATTTTTTTTCCTTCAGTGTTCTCGGTTTCTAATTTCATGTACCAGCAATAAGGAACCTGTTTCAAACTTCATGTCCAGTCCTGAGTGTAGACAGCGAGAGAGCAAACTCAGTGTATGACATAGATTTTACTTCTGTGCCCCATGTACACTGTCCTTTCTAACCCTGAAAACAGTGTTTGAGGATTCCTGGCCATTACTATATACATATCTTACAAAACTGTAAGATTTTAAGGTGATACAGTGATTACTACAAACGATCCAAACCAAACTGAAAAACAACTGTAAAAGAGGAAGTTATGGAAAAGTAAGTTTTTCAGGTCTCAATCAGCCTCACCAACGGTGTTCACAATCTGAACAAAAAATGGGTTTGGTTACATAACCATTGTTTCCAATGAGCAGGTGTCAGTGTCCATGCAGAGTTAGCAGTAATTGGAATGTGGCAGCCCCAGGAGGGTCAGGATTAAATGCAGTCACACAGTTATGCTCTGCCCCATGCAGCTGGTTCAGTGAGCACCAGATGAAGGTTCAAGGTAAAACCAATACTAACAAATTTGCACCATGTTTCCTGCTTTCCAGCAATGTTAATCTGCTGTCAGCCACTATGCCTAAATTCACAAGCCTAGTGAGAGCTCTTTTGGTAGAGTGGGATATGTAACAAACTTTGAAGCTCCACTGCATTTCTTCTAGCACTGCCATCTCTAATCTGAGAAAATCCCTTCACATTTGTCAAAGCTGAAATTAATTTCTGCTTAAAAGTTAAAAAGATAAAAAAATAAGGTATGCTGAACTTATCCTGTGCTGAGGTATTGAAATAAAGGTTTAAGTATGTTTTCTGTAATTCTTAAGGTTTTAGTCAAGAAAATGTGATGATTTTGCTCACAAATGGACTATACTCTGCAACCTGCTGTAGTCCAAACAGGGTATCTTTTATGACAAAATCAGGCCAGACTGAGGTTATTGTGACAGGAATTTATCCTACATTTTAGAGATTATCATTCCTTTGCCAAAGCTTGAAGATTTGGATGCCCATGCTGCTACAATGCTACAATCAGGAGAGCTGATTACCATCCCAGACGACTCTGCTCAGATGTTCTCAGTGTTGACCCAGAGAAGCATTAACTCTTTCCAGTGGGAGAGGGCCCAAGAGGCGTGAAGGTTCTGCAGTTCTTGACAGGGATTATTTTCATACTGAGTTGTCTGGGAGCAGACCTGGAACCTAAATCCAAAGGAAGGTGAAGGTAACTGAACTCATTTAAAGGACAGCTGAATAGACTAAAGTATTCCACACTGATCCATCAGAAAATTATTTTGGCAACTGAGCTGCTGCCTGTTTCTGC
Source organism: Cephalopterus ornatus (assembly GCA_013396775.1). Taxonomy (NCBI): domain Eukaryota; kingdom Metazoa; phylum Chordata; class Aves; order Passeriformes; family Cotingidae; genus Cephalopterus; species Cephalopterus ornatus. Next base: position 667 of record VZRE01005977.1, on the reverse strand, counting down.
CTCTGAAGACTTTTGCTTCTGTCACATACAATAGACTGAATCACCTACCACCTGTTGCCAGATTTTTGCCAGTTCAGGGAAAAACATGAAGCTGAATCAGGGACCTGGTACTACTCAGTACACAACCCTGATGCTGCAGTCAGTGTCTTGGACTGTTTTGATATATGTCAGCCAAGAACAGTCTACAGTATCTCATGATCTCACTGCTCCTATTGTCTCATTGGCATTAATGTAGGGACAAGGCAGAGGAAAACCCTCCTGAGGGGGTCTCACAGAGGCTGCCTGGTCTTTCAGAAGCTGCTTCCCTGAACCCATTTCACCCAAAAATATGAAGCTGGCATAATATGCTAACAAATCAAGAACACCTCAAGGGTTTCCACCTGTGGCTTGAAGGGAGTGACTACTGGTGAAAAATAGAAAAAAGGAGAAAAAGGGATATGGATTTTTTAGGTGTCCTAAAAAATGATGGATTGTCTACGAACATATTGCCTTTCATTGCGCATACTTTTCTGATGGTTCTACTTTTTGTTGCAGAATGTGCTGAAAAGTGAAGTCTCATATGTAATTCTAAAGCTGCCTCTTTTCTTAATGCTGCTTATATTTTATCAGCAGGCATGGGTCTAACTGCCCAGCAAAAGGGAGGGACCTGACTGTTTTCTTTCTTTGG